>LPNK01000029.1:0-100596 GCA_002894445.1 Metschnikowia sp. AWRI3582 | reverse complement strand
TTCCTGCTTATATTCTTGCTTGAAGCATCTGATTGAGGACTGAAAGTCCAAATTGTTTTTCCATCTGTCCACCAAAGAATACATACCCCGGCCAATTTCGCTAGCGTTGATATCTCGACGTGGATGCGTATGAGAGTTGATTAGGTTATCCTCGCCCTGATGGCTGTACGTCATCTATTTTTTGCTTGGTACAAAACTTGTCAGTTTTAGTCAATGGGCTTGCATCGAGAATCCGGTATGGACACTCTACTTAAAAGTTCATCAAATTATTGTGTCAAAACAAATTTGTAATTAACAGCAACCTCGAAATAACAAAAAACAGTCAAGCTTTTAGAACAAACAATATCGATGAGCACTACTTGCAAAAACAAGTCTGTGGATTTATGCAATTGAAAAAACGCGATAGTAATACAACCTGAAGAATTTAACAAAACCCACAAAATAAAATTTTTGGTTGAATGATTTATTTGCTGTCATTCTATCAATTTCCAAAATGAACAATCCTGTCAAGGAGCATGGATGGAGAGTCGCACGCGCGCGCCGGCTCAGGTAAAGTCCATAAACGAAGAACAGTATACTATTACCAGATTCACATTCTTGATCCATTCTCCATCGGCCAGGTTTTCAAGCGTGATTATACCAGCGTTCAGTCAAATAGAAAAAAAATACTGAAAACAGTCGCCGGCGGATATTTGGTTATATTTATGGCCGATTTTTTCTGACATTGGTAGCCCCAGAATACTACACCCATCACTTATCATTGTCAAAACCTCAAAAAGGGCCATTGACACCAATTTCCACTCATTGAAACCACCACAAAAATCACAAAAACCACAAAAAGATACAATTTTCCACCATGAGTGATTCAGAGAGCGTGCACAGTGACGTGAGTCTTGATGAGGAGGACGAGGAGTTGATCTGGCGGGTATTCTACAGCCCGCTAGAAGAACAGAATGGCGCCGATGAGAATTTGGCTGAATTCCAGCCAGAGGACATTTCTGATTTATCGGACATTGAAGACGAGGAACTAGTCAACAAATACAAACGTCTTAAGCGCCAGGAACAGGGCGAGGAGGATCTTGATGACGACGAGAAGAAGCGGTTACTAATCACGTCTTTTTCGAACGACCAGATGGAAAGGTTTGAGGCGTACAGGCGCATGGCGGTGAACAAGCCGGGTGTCAAGAAAATCTGTAATGGTGTGCTTGGCCATCTGATTCCGCAGAATATTGCCGTGGTGATGGCGGGGCTTTCTAAACTGTTATTAGGAGACATCATTACCAAGGCGTTTGAGGTGCAGGAAAACGAATTCAAGACCAAACTAATCATGGACATCGACGCGAAAAAGAAGCGAAAACGCGACACACTACAACGCTTGTCACGTGGCGAGGAGGTGCTGCTGATCCCTGAGAAAAACTTGCTTTATATGGGCGACGCGAAGATGCCGTTGACACCAGAGCACATCAGGGAAGCTTGGCGGCTCTATCGCTTGGAAAATAGCGGCACGTTCCCCGCAAAATGGCGGACTCAGGGCGAAGGTGATGGTCTTTTGTTTCGATGATGCGCCCGGTTTGAGGGAGTCCTTCATGCGGTGAGTTGAGTTGAAAGGCGCGAATTTTCAATTCGGTTCTTGAATTTGCCCCGGTCTTGTTTCTCAAAATGGGCCCACGCTTCAACAGGCGCCGAAAATACCCGTGTGGAGTTAGGGAAGCGTCTTAGCATGTTGGCCACTGGTGGTTTTCTCCGAAAAAAGTGATTAAGAACCGTACCTTCAGTGCGTGCTTCTTCATCATACACCAATCACGTTCCAGAACCACAACACTTTGAGATCATCCGATACCACGGAAGGTTTTATTAATGGCGAGTATGGCTTGTTGCATGCCCGCCCACACGTCGCCTGTAAATGAGGGCTTGAATAAGTCAGCCTTTTTTCATTAACGTGAACAGGCTTTGTTGGATACCTTGGAAAACAGCCTGAAGCCGAGTTGCCTGATCATGCTAAAGACATCGACGCTAAGTCCGCAAGTCTATCGAGAATGTTTGGGCCAAGTTCAGACTCGGGCGAAAAGTTGCATATGAAAAATTTGACGAGAATCATCACGTTGTTAGCCAAAGACTCGATTATCGAGTGCCTTTCATGAGGGTAAAGCGCCTCGCTTCAAGGCGTGCTAACTTACGGATTGTGGTCCCTTAAATTCGGCAAAGCATCGGGCATATCGGGTGTTTACGGGTTTTCAAAACTATATGAGTTCAGTAGTAAGAATTGGGGAAAATTTTGGTCCTAGAAATGGCTTTCATTACCACTTGCATTAGAAATGTCCCGATAGATGATTTCTATTTGAAAAATGACAATTCTTTTTTAATTTTTTTAAAGCTAATGGAATGGGAAAAGGATCCCTACCGCAGCCAGATGGATCGTCTATCATCTCGGACAAAAGCGATAATTCACCTTTCCCTGAAAAGGCTGTTACCACAGGTGCTCAAATTGTTCTCTACTAGGACGCTTAGTGCATGCATATAAAAGCTTGACTGTGCTATACACTATTTGAATAAAAAAATGGCTCAGCGTAAACAAACGATCAAACATTCGAGAGAAAACTTTTGTGGTACCTTCACCTCCAAAGAATACAATAGATGGTTCCATTCGCTTCGCTATAAAGTGTTTTATGATGTACATTAAAGAGCCTTGGAGAGACAAATTTCACGAGAACGTCAGAGCACAGCAAACTTCTAGTGGCACTGACAATTCACTCCTGGTTGAAGGCAATATGCTGGTACAGTATGTTGTCAGGCCAGACCAGGCAAATGTCTTTGGGTTTGAGTATTCTGGGCTTGATTCAAAATATTTCAAAATCATCATTTCGGGCTTGAAGGAGCATTGCTTAGAGAAACGAAAGCTTTTGGACTCACGGAGTCATTGGTGAGAGTGTTTGGGCCAATTGGGATGTTCCCGCACAAATTAATCATGAAAATGGACCACCACAGCTACGGGCCCACAAATCATGCGAAGGAAGGTGATTTTTTTCGGACACCAATTTTTCAGATCTCAAGCACTCCTATGTGAAAAGAATAGACCAGATTTTCATGTTTGTGAGACAAAGGTGGTCTTTGAATCAGGCTCCATACCCTTCTACGGGCCAGAGCATACGAGATCTGATGTTGGCGCAATGATATATCCACCAACAAATCAACTTGCATTCGCTTATGTCACTGATCTCTGTTTTTGAAATGGCCATCTTGAGGCAAAATACCTTCATGCTCTTACTACTCTTCGACAGATTTGTATCAGGGATGTTACCTGAGCAGGGCTGCTTTTCGCAAAATTGCGTGATGTAAAACACAGCTCATTATGAGTGATAGGACCAGACCAGAAAGCAGAGGTCAAATGACCAAAATAGCCGCACACCTTAAATGGACAATTCCCCGCAGGTGCTTTTTTCTCCATAGTTTTCTGTTGTTTGAAACCAAAGCATTAAAGCTGCCTAATGGAATTGATCAGGCTAATACCTATAAGACTTGACTACATCCGAGGAAGTCTTTTCCAATGCGTCTGATTTCTAAATACTTTTGACAACCTATATTTTCAAGCTGCTCATACGACGCCGGCCCGACTCATAATGCTCCTGCTTAGTACATACCCACGTGGATGCGTACATGTTGGTCCTGTCAATCAGCTTGCCCGGGTGCCTAATACCTGCGGGCTTGCATCGAAACCCACACTTTTCAAACGTTTTGATGTACCACGGATACTGGGCCGCCGACCGGAGCATGACCCTCCCGCCGGGCGCAAGGCACTGCTTGACCGCGAGAATCTCAACTTCGGCGTCGGAGTTCTGCGGGTCGAACCAATCCATATGGTCCATGATGATTGCAATTGTGATGCTTTTGTTGGCAAGCCGCGCAAACACATCGTTGAGCGTGTCTGTATGAATCCGGATATTATCAATGGCCATTGTGCCATCCTCTCGCTTCGTGGTAAGCGCCTGGTGTGCCTTTTCAGTCAAGTAGCTGGGACAGTTTTCGCGAGTGTAATGGCCTTGCAACGTCAAGTAGTAGAAATAATTGTCTTGTGAAATCAACAGGCGCTGGATCACCGGGTCTAACGTGTTCACGACATATGCGAGCACAGAGTCACCCATCATTTTCGCCTGGTTTGCAGGCACGCCCAACGCTTTCCATAAAAACACGGGGTTCCCGACCAAGATCTTGGCGACAATCGGATTGAAAAGCACAGGCCGGATCTTCTCTTGCCAGAGCCGAGTCTGGTCCTTCATGTTTGTACACCGACACAACTCGTCGATCTCGGCTCCAATTCCGAACACGAAGAAGATCGCTTTCGCCAAACGCAAAGCCCACCGTGTCGAACCAGTATCATACAAACCTTTCCCTTCGAAAGCTCCAGCTTTATCCATCCAGTATTGGAAAGCGTTCGAAGACATGTGCGAGCATAGCTCCAGCAAAAGAAGATGTTTGAAATTTTCGATCTTGCCCTCTCCAAACATTTGCCAGATTTGTTCGTGAGAGGCGCCTTTCATCGCAGCCAATTTGAGTTCCAAGAGATGATTCTGACACGGGTTCAAGTCCACCGCATGGATTTTGCGTGGCGGTTCAGGTAAAGCTGCATAGGCCAAAACATTGTCTCCGGCAGAGGTAATTGCCAAAACCGTATCTTCACCTGTGAACTTCAAGATTTGGTGGTCTTCCCGAGGGTCCTCCCACGTAAACGCATATATGTACTGGTTGCGAAACTGTGCAAAAGCAGGGTTCAATTCGTCAAAATAGACGCGCCACGGACTCTTTTGGTAATACACCGACGGGAAAGGCAATTTTTTCCGGAAATTCGCCACCGCCGCTTCATGTCCCTTGCTGACCGGAGTGGTTGTCACGTGACCAAACTCATTTGCCATAATATCTTCGGATGGTGCAAGGTACGGGGATTCTGTCGCCAAGCAGTTGATCCGATGAAGAAGCAGGTGCAGGCGGAACTTGTCACAGCCTATCCACACGTAGAACGGGATCCTTCCTAGCGTGTTGTTGTATGCATTCCATGCCTTGACGGTGCCACACTTGTATTCCAAGTAGTTTCTGCGGGCGGGGCCCAAAAACACCCGGTCGGCCTCGAACCATACGCGCCAAAAGTGCCGAATAAGCCAAGGAACGTTTCTTTGGCATAGACCGCCCAATGTGCTGATGCGGCCGACGGCTGTATCACTGCTCTGAATACCGAAATCGACACATGCAATAATACCCGAGGT
Source organism: Metschnikowia sp. AWRI3582 (assembly GCA_002894445.1). Lineage (NCBI taxonomy): Eukaryota > Fungi > Ascomycota > Pichiomycetes > Serinales > Metschnikowiaceae > Metschnikowia > Metschnikowia sp. AWRI3582. Next base: position 95,341 of record LPNK01000029.1, on the reverse strand, counting down.
TTTGTCCAAAATAGACGCTGCATGGTCCACGACTGCATGGAACAGGGGGATCATCAGTAAAGAATAGGAAAACGTGACCAAGTCAGCTTTCGGGTGTGCAATGGTGAACTCGCTAGCATCAGCCTCTATGACGGTCACTAAGTGGCCCCAGCTTGCACCAATAAACCTTTCCCGTGCCATTTTGCATAGCGAATGGGATAAATCAACCAAGTAAATTGCCAGGAAATGCTTTTCAAGGTCCAAAATCTCGTTCATCATCTCGATGTTCTGGCCCGTTCCACCGCCAATATCAACCCACACTAACTTTTGATTCCCGGCGTCCAAATGCGCTGCCGCAAGCTGCAAACATTCTTTCCTGCCTTTCAAGAGCACTCGGCGTGTTGCATCATAGATTTCAGCCTGACTGCCGTAAAATTGGTCGAGATGCTGCTGCTGATTTCCATGCTTGGTGTGGCCAAAAGCGAGCAATGGTTTCAAGAAACACGCCCAGACAAAAAGCCCAATTGAACGGACATGTTTCGAGTATTTCCATGAAATCGTGATGATAACTGGGATAACTGAAAAACACACCACCTTTAATGCGTAGCTGTCCAACATAATTTCGAATAATTTTAGGACCAGAATTCAGCTAGGGGCACAAGGTCTCTCGGTCGGAAAAAGAGGTAGCAAAGAATAATCCACGAAACCCTGAGATGGTATGTGAAAAGCGGTTTTGAAAAAGAATTGGAACAAAAATAAACGAGATTCATCGATGGGTGGATTTTGTGGCCATATGTACTTCTTGGAATGTTGGCTAATTTTCGATCGGGTGCAAAATAGCCGTGGGGCCTGCACTTAGCACGAAAACGTGCACGGCCACATGGGGCCTGGGGCCTGGGGCCTGGTGCGCCTCAATATAATGAAATGATATCATATATTACCATACCATACATTCCGCCACACGTGTATTCCCCGTGGAGCCATTTGATTTTCGCAAAATATTGCTATTACCGGATAAATCCAAGATTGTATCTTCTTGTCTGCAAATGTCACTGATTTGAAATGTTTGTTTTCTCAAAGCTCCACATCGTCCTCTAGCCTGCGCAATAAGTACTCCACCTCAACCTTTTTCGTGAGCGGAATCACATACTGCTTGTACAACAACACAATCAATTCCGGGTCCACTTTGGCCTGCTGTCTTTGCGAGTACTTCAACGACGGGTCTGTGCCGTACGCCTCGCATTTTTCCTTCAAACGCAATAGAATCTTATCTTCCACCGCCTGATTCGTGATGCTGGCCTCGATTCCCTTCACGTCTTTTGCCAAAATGAGCTTTTTGTATAACTCAGGCTCGCTTCTGTATTTGGCCTCGGCGACAAACTTCCCGAAATGGATCCGGCGGGAAAGTGCCTGCAAACACTCAACGTCACAAACAGATACCGAGCCCGAGTTCTCGTTTTGGTCGCCCTGTTGGCACGAGACTTGAGGTACGATTTTGTGTACGTAAAAGTCCAAAATCTCGCCATTCACATTGACGTCGTCGCTGTATGAGGCCAATACTTTTGCATACTCCACCGGGGGCAACAAAGGTTTGAGCAATTCGTGAGGGAAAAATGGCGTTTCGTCGGGCGCCTCGTACCGTCTCACCTGAGAATGCACTTTTTCCGTTTGCAAGAGTAGCCACTCCATGAACGAGCCATCGAAGCCCTCGATATGGTACTTATTGCGCTGGTAGACACTAGGCAGCGAGAAAAACTGCGATCTTTCGATGAGACCAAACACAATTGTCTCCTCCATACGCACGAGCGCCGCGCGGATATTGTTGAGGTCCAAAACGGTTTTGGCGTCTTTGAAATTCATACTGATTTTTGGAGGTTAGAGGTAGTTTTGTGCTTATCTCGGCCGGATTATATGCGAGTGCATCAGGTGAGTCACGTGCGCGATGCGCGGCGCGGTATAAGGGTTCAGAGAAGCACCCCTGACTTTGGAGCCATTATTACCTCTTATGGATTTCCCCCTCTCTCCTTTATCAGGGGTTCGTATCTTCATGGAAACGTAACAAGGGTGAATAACCTTGCTCCTATGTGAAAATCGCGTGGAAGCATACAGTTTCAGAAGTAAATTATGAATCTACGGCCCCGCTTTCAAGCATCCGCCCCGCCACAACTATTTACCATGACATTCTAGATTTGAATACAGCAAAACCTGTTTGCAACATTACATCTATTGAGCAGAAATTTTATCTTCCTTGAGAGAACTCGAGCTTTGATTTCAAAAATAATAACAGCCAAATTACTACGCCAGGTCTTACTGAACTCAGTATCTCATTCGCAGCAGAGTCTCAAACGAAGGAATTTGTTTCGGAAATTGGACCTCGGTTTTGAGAAACAAGGTTTACATCGAGTAGGCAGCTGATTTTCCAGTAATTGTATGTAGTCGTATGGCGCGAAAGAATTCCATAACGGGAAAGTTCCATAGGCCAATTTCCTCACCAGTGTCAGAATCTACTATAATATTCTATGTATTCGATAAGGGACAACTGAGAACTTTATATTCCAGTAGGCCAAAAGGAGGTTTTTTGAGCTTTTTCCTGACAATCAGCCAGTTCCAGGCCTGCAACAGAAAGTGAAGGATGGGCAGTGAACCCTCATACTGAGTCCTGGGCCTGATACACAGGCTTGGAGAACTTAGGTCATTTCATGCGATCACGGCTAGGTTGACTTTGAGAAGTTTTGCCATGGGCAAGTTTGACGAATAGACATGATTACGACAAAAAAAAGACCTTGCTCAGCTCGCTATTCAAGATCTGTGAAACGCACTGGTGTATTTTTCCAATTGAATCAAGCTGAAACACGACAAGGCTATATGGCTGAAATTTCACGTGATCTCTTCTGAAAGCCCACGCTACAGAAGTGGCAAGTTTCTCGTGAAGTCTTTTGGAAACAAAACATTAAGAACCTACACCTGTTTATGAAGATCATGAATTCTAAGATTAGATAGAGGCGGTATAGCCAGCTTATCATACCAGGTAGCGCGCTTCAGGTTCGAACCACATATTGACACCCGGCTTTTGACAAAGGTAACAACAGTATCTCATTAATCATGATATCTGGGAATAGTTTTCGGTGTATCTTACTTTCACGGAGTCGCAGAAGTTTCCAAGGAAAGTCCATGACCAAAGTCGAACTAAAGATAGCTGCTGCAACGCTTGACGAAGCAAAACCAAAAAAGTCACACATTTTTCTCGCCTAAAACCATCCTAGATTGAATTCTTGGGAAAAATGTCGTCTATTTCACAGAAGCCTAGCCCAAACGAATGTCATTTTCCAATTTCAACCTGTATCTACCCAACATATTTTCATCCTCGGCTGAGTAAATACCTGTATTTATCGAGCTGCAATCAGCAGCAACGAACCTAATCACCAAGAAAAGAATGAAAACGAAAAGAAAAAGAAGCAAAAAAGTCAGAAGACAGAAAAACGTGACCATTGCCGAGTATAGTGCACTCTCATATATGCCGTCTCCCTCCCTTTCATATCTTCTTTAGCTGATCCTGCGCGTACTTCGTCAACATCTCATTTTCCTCCGCCTTGGTCCCGTCCGCGTCCCGGTCACTCAAGCCCAGTCTTCTGTAAAGCAAAAACCTACGAATTCTTTGGAACCGCGTAAGTCCTTCGTCGTAGTTCGTGTACGCCCCCGATAAGTCTGTGTTTGCGCGTAGATTCATGAGCCGTGTTTGCCTGTTGAATTCCTCGGTTCTCTCGAGTGCTAGCATTATTTGTAGTGTCACCACCACCGACGCTGCCGCCAAGACTTTCCACAAAATACTCCATTTGTTTTTTTCCCACTCCTCACGTGTCGGAGCGGCCCTTCCGTAGCGCATTTGGTAGTAATCCTCCCAGTTACCCGCATGCCAGAATTTGGGGTCATTGGCATACAGGTACTTTCTACGATGGGCATTTGCCATGCGGTAGGCATCAAAACTCGATGTTTTGCCCCTCTTGTAATCTGCCCAGGACGTGGTTTGCGCCCGGGCGTAAGCTTGTCGGTTCCGAGAGTTTTTCAAGATTTCGTATGCGCTTTGGATCTCATGAAACCGTTTTTTCTTCTGGTCCTGAGAAAGCACATGGCCATCGAAATTGATAATATCACTCAGCACAGAAAGGTCTGGGTGATAGACTTTGACGAGTTTCTGGTACGTACTGCGCACAGCACGGTCATAGGCTAGCTTATTCTGGCAATCTGCATCCAGCAAATTGAAGATTTCGTGTGGTGAAGGAGACTTACCTTTTGGCCATGGATGTAGCTTATGCTGAGAATGATGCACGGTATTTCTCGCGGTAGCATAGCCTCGAGAAAACATGATTTGAATAGGTAAATATTTGTTTTTTTTTGGGTTTAGGGTTTATTTGACGAATTTGTTGATGAAAATATCAAATTTTGGTCGATTTTAGCAGAACGTTTTGGGGTTTTGGGGTTTGGGTAAAAAGTGACCGAGTCGGTCTGCCTGGTCTGTCCGGCCTGCGTGGCTTGCGGCTCAGTACACCGGATAAGACGTTTGGAGATGGAGACGATAAGTGCTCTATGCACTCCCGGTAGGGGTAAAGTTTTTTTTTTATTTATATCATTTCACAACCACCAGGTGTCAATTTTGAAAGAATTCAGATCGTTTTTGTGATAAATCTGGTTTTATAGTGTTGCTTTGTAAATTAAAAAACGTGTGCTTTTTATTGACTATGCTTTTGACGGGCCCAGGTTGGGTGAGCAATTATTCATTACTCGTTTGGGAAGGCCGCGTCAACTTTATAAAAGGTCAGATCGGGAATTTAACACTCACTCATTCAAATTATTTGAAGGCTCAGATTTGATGGATTCTAAGCTTGGGAGAGCTTGGAGACCATGAATATGAAGAATCTTTACTCTCCTTTAGCTTTAGAGAAAACGAACCGAAACTTGGTATTCTGTTCATGAATTGAAGGCATACATCATATATCCTTGGCATTTTCCAACAATCATTCTTCGATTTGTGACCCCGTGATATATATGTTCTAAAACTATGAAAACACTCTTTTTTCAAAGTCCGAAAAAAGCCGGCTCACCTTTATTCATGCGGCTTGCCTCTGCTTGCTATCCACACACCAGACATACTTGCGATAGTGCAGTGGTGCACCATGGTACTACAAGGACGCACTTATTCTAGATTCCTTTGCCACAGGAACACTAAGCTTGAACACCTGTAACACGTCACCAGCGTCGTTCAAAACCAATAAGTCAGCATCGCAGCCCTCATTCAAGTACCCCTTGTGCAGTATGCCCAAAGAATCGGCAGCATTATTGGTCACGGTTTTGACAGCCTGAGCCAATGAAATACCAGCCCACTTTGCCAAGTTCTTGACACAGTCAGCAAGATTGGTGGCGGCACCAGCTAGGGTATCGGTGCCCTCCAAATACAAAGAAGGACCCTTTTTGACGATCCTTTGCTTATCCCATTGGTACACTCCATCCGGTAGGCCAATCAAGTGCATCGCATCCGTGACAAGAACACATTTGTCTGGGTTGGCGCGGTAGGCAAACACGCACATTGCTGGTGCAACATGAACACCATCGCAAATGAGTCCAAAAAAAGGCAAATGCCCCGCATTTGGATCAGTCACAAGCCCCACAACCCCGGTGTCTCTATGGTGTGGCTGTGGCATGGCGTTGTACAAATGCGTGACCATCGTTGCTCCCTTTTCAACGGCCTTGAGACATGAAGCCTGGTTCAGAGTGGTATGGCCTATTGAGAACACCACGTCCGAGGTTTCTGTGAGCTTTTGTATTTCACGCATGACACCTGATATTTCAGGTGCAGCCGTGACGATCGCCACATTTTCCGCCAAATTCTGGGCCCCATAAGTCTCGCTGAAGGACGTTTCATTCGCATCCACAAACGTCTCCACTGGATGACATCCCTTTTTCTTCTGGTTGATGAAAGGGCCTTCCAAATGTGCACCTAAAGAGTCAGCCATATACCTCGAGCGGCTCTTCTTGTAGACTGGCACGACTTTCTTGTATACTTCTGGAAAATTAGATGTCACCGTGGGGCATAAGGCCGTCACGCCTGTGGCAAGATACTTTGCCATGCAATCCTTGTAAAAAGCCTTGAATCGGGTCACATCATTCTCCGTCGAGTAAGCATTCAAAGCCAGGAAATTGAGCCCGTAGATGCCGTTATTTTGGATATCAATGTAACCAGGAGCAACGATTTTGCCCTGGAGGTCGATTGTCCGGATCCCGCTTGGATTTTCAGGCCTACTCACAATCTTGCCCGACACTTCATCAACATAGAGATCTTGCGTGACTAGTTTGCCATTGTCACAAAGACGACAATTCATAAACCTCAACATTTTGCAAAAGTTGTACCCTTGATAATATACCAGTATGCCTTAAGTGATCTATTCGTACTCAGCGGGTAAGCCAACGAAACACGAGGTGTATAAACTCGGCCTGGTATGTGTATGATATAGAATGCAAATACTAAAAAAACCCTGTGTTTATAGAAGACAACCCCTTTAAGTATATGAAAAAGAAAAAAAACCCCGGGCCGGTATTGCAAGCGCCGATGCTTATCGGGCCAGGGCTTATTTGCAGTTGCAGTCATGGAAACCTGCATATAAGGCGGTTTTACGAGGTGAGGAGCGAGCTTGGGAAGAATAGGTGGTTGCAGAATGTAACGTTGCGATAACACCCATAGGTAACGTGACGAGCCGAAGCCACCGGTGATATCACATCATGTATTGGCCTTGCAAGAGCCGATCGGTTTCGAAGTACATAGACCGATCAAACCGCAAACATACACAAACATTTATAAATCCTAAATTTTTACAATTCCCATATAAAACATTGCATAATTCCACTCCAACCTTTCTCAATCATGAGACAGGCCATATTCTCATCGCCTCAAGACGCATCCTCGTTTCTTGCCGGGTACATTATTGACAAAATCAACGATTTCCAGCCAACACAAGAAAAGCCATTTGTGCTTGGTCTTCCTACGGGGTCGTCTCCTGACGGCATATACGCCAAACTAGTGGACGCTCACAAAAAGGGGAAAGTTTCATTCAGGAATGTGGTGACGTTCAATATGGATGAGTATCTTGGCTTGAAGCCCACGCACCCTCAATCGTACCTGTACTTCATGTACGATAAGCTCTTCAACCATGTGGATATACAACAACAGAATATTCACATTTTGAATGGACTTGCCAAAGATCCCGAAAAGGAGTGTGCTTCGTATGAAGCCCAAATCAAGAAATACGGCCGCATTCATTTGTTTTTGGGCGGGCTAGGCCCCGAGGGCCACTTAGCATTCAATGAGGCTGGCTCGTCACGTGACTCGGTTACGAGAAGGGTCGATTTGGTGGAGCTGACAATTGCAGCCAACGCCCGTTTCTTCGATAACGATAGGGCAAAAGTGCCAAAACAAGCCTTTTCTGTTGGTATCTCAACAATCTTGGATAATTCAGACGAGGTGGCGATTATCGTCTTGGGAGCAAACAAGAAGTATGCGCTCGATAAGACGATTAATGGGGCAAGGAATGATCCACAATTCCCCTCATCGTACCTCGCCGATCATGAAAACGTGTTGATTGTGTGTGATCATGCGGCATACGGTGTTAAGGCGAAGTTGTGAGTTTGCTGAAGCTTCACTTTATAGATATTGAGAGATATTAGAAATTGGTTTTGTAGGGGCTAGTGTAGTAGAGGGTGATGATTGGTGGTCAATTTGCCCTTTGACTAAACTTTACGAACAATCAGTTGGTATCTTGAAGTTTGAGTGGGCGTTTCAGCCAATTTTGTGTAAGTTTTACGTGGTCCAATTATATGCGTCAGGAGATAGCTGTAGATTATGAAAGAAACTAATAGTCTGACAGATTATTTGAGGGTCTTTGTGGTGTTTTTGAAAATGAGACGATTCAGTTTCTGTGATTATGGGAATCTGCTTTTCGTGAAATTAATTTTTCTCGACCACACACTTCTGTTTGTCTATCTTTTTGGTTTTGCACGGTTGCATTTAGAACAATAGCTGAACATCAATTCCATACAGTTACATGCCTTGTAAATTCTTTTTTCAGGGGCAAATAAGTGATACATTGAGGGCTAGAAAGCGTTTAATGGCATAAAAATCATTATTGAAGCATCGGCTCGAAGCTATTCTTTTCTGAGCTGAGGTAAGAATCATCTTAAGTAAAGGTGGTCGCAAAACGCTCGGGTTGGATAGTTTACTGAGAAGTACTGGGCGGCTAAGAATACTATCTACTTGGAAGAACCTCTTTTCGAACTTTTCATTTATGCATTTCTATGGATGTAATGGCTGCCCCACTCAGGAGGCATAGTTGTAAATAGCAGCCTAAAAAAGTCAAAGATCACACGCACCATTTCCTGGTCATATTTAGCTATGCCCAAATCTTGGCATATAAGCTCCCCGAGACCTTTTTGATTTCTACTTTGAGCGGTTGCACTGACTGGCCGCGGCAATTGCAGTTCCCACAAGAGAGCTTTCGTTGATAGACTCAAGCGAAACGAAAACACCCAAATCAGCCACATCTGCACACTCATTCACAAGCCGTGTAACCGCGTTTCTGAGAGACTCAAAGTACTCCATGACCGAGCCAACGTATCCAATTGAAATCTGGCTGTCTTTGAATTCGCCATTGTGTTGCGCCAACAATTTTACATAAGCAACAATCGCCACCGCCAACACGTACGCAGCACGGCCCAAAATGGCGTCGACTAGCATACGAAGATTGGCTGCGTCGGGTAATGATATCAGTTGTGGGGCCCAGGAAAAATGTTTCTCCACAATTTCCGCCACGGAAAAGTCATTATCCGACTCGGAAATGCCACACATGAGCTCGCCAGTGAAACCCTGATACGCGTGTTCGAGCATGGAGAAGTTTTTTTGATTGGCAAAAAGTTCCTTCTGCGCCACCATGTCGACCACAACAAGCCGCGCCAACTCGGGTAAATACCTTCCAGAGGATAAGAGTTCAAGCGGCTGGAAAATCGTGTTCGTGGACGGGTCGACCTCCATGTGCGGGTGGAAATGGGCAAAGTCGGCAAAGCGCGCGTCAATCGCGCAATCGTACTTTGTAGCAAACAAGGGGAGCAACGAGCGGCCGAATAGAGATGTTTCCGTGTTGAACAACACGTGATGTTCCTCGCGTAAACGTTTATCCGGGGCAATCTGCTGCAGCACAGCAAGCTGACAGCAAAAGTTGACGCCCGTGCCTAGAACCATGGCTAGCAGCGTGTGCTCATCAAGAAACCTAGCGGCAGAGAATACCGCAAGCAGGTCGTTGATGATGGACTGCACATTCAACGACACGCCATAACTATCAAGCATAGCCAGTTCCAAAAGCTGTTTTAGATCACATCCCACAATTTCTGCATCCACAACGAAACCCTTGGCCATGTGGAAGATGTTGGCGGTGTTGTACGATGTGGACTCGAGCGGGAATGACCACGTGATTCCGGTGGTTATGAGTGCCAGTGGCAGCACCGTCTTTTGCGATGCGAGAGTCTCCCAAATACACTTGCAGATCCACGAAAAAAACGCCTTGTTCACAATCTTGCGCAGGTTATCAACAATCCAGCTTCGGGATGCCACAACGGAGATACGGGCTTGGCGGGCCGCTCTAGAATTTGCGGTCGTGCGCTTACCAATAGTGATGACGGCGACACGAAGCGTCAGGCCGCCCAAGTCAATCACCAAAAAGTCACCGTGCTCGTCGCCCGAGGGCAGAATTGCATAGTTCGGGAGCATAGAAATGGGCGAGTTCATAGACAACGACTGGTTGAAGTCGGCACACAAACGCAGGGCGTGCGCAGGCAAATTCTGGGGCGAGGCATGCTTTTCAAACTCCAACGCCGCCAGCGCCAACATCGGCAGGTCGTGCGCGGGCGAAACAGACAGAAACAGCGACGGCAGCAGCGAAATGGCCAGCGCGAGAGACGTGTCGCTGCCGGTGTTCATGTCTTTACACATTGTGTCGCTGTCTTTGATATGGTGGTGTTCGGGCCTGTGCAGGCAGTGCGGGGCCATGCGATAGGGCTATGAGTAATCGGTTGCTGAGAGGATCAGAAGAACCGACAATAGTTCCGAAATAAAAGCGGTAGTAGAAAAATGTGTAGATACAAACCTTGGAAGATACCCAAAACCCCTTTTATCCTCTTATCTCAAGTCTAGCGTCTTTTTGGTGGCGTGTTTTTGAGGCACTTGCAGACAAATAACAATGGGGCCGCGCGTCAGGGCCAGTTGGACAGAGGCCGGTCTGAAACAAGAACAATGGGTTCTGATGACGGAAGTCAGGCCAGTTCTCGGCGTCTAATTTTCCCCAGGGATTCCAGAACGTCTATATTAAGGACAATGCGGCACAAAACTGCCTTTTGTCTTTTTTTTTGTTCCGCAAAAATTAGTGGAATCGTGGTCTAGTCTTTTCACCTAACCGAGGCAGCGAAAGTTGGCAGGCGATGTGGATTTATAGGATGATAAACTGTCAACGAATAAACGTGATTTGTTGTGATAATCCGGTTGATTTTGTTGAGAAAAATCACCCGATCTTTAGGAATTTTCAGCGATGCTTAAATCGTGTTTTTATCAGAGTTCAGCGAGGAAAAGCCATGGGTTCTTATCGGTGTATATAGCGAATGCATTCCTCCTCCAAGGGCCGGACTTAGGAAGAGCCGGCCGAAAATACTAGGTTGCACTTTGCACGCTAATCGCGCCTGTGTGCCTCCACAGTCACGAGCCTTGGCGCGGGGGACCATGTTGCAATCGCAATCTGAGGCGGCGTGCATATAACATGCAAATTACTGATTAGACGCGCCAGTCACGTGACCGTTTGAATAGGCTTTATGGTGGTGAAAGCAGCATGTTTTCTATCATCGAGTCTAGAAAAGCTATATGATACTCCACAAATTCGCTACGGCTTCTGAATTTTTCCATTCTCAGCCAATACAAGAGACAGGACGACTATAAGAAATCCGAGTTTTTGGTGTGGGAAGTGTGGCGCGCACAGATAACACAGTCTCTGGCCAGTGCTCACTGCTGCCCCACATTGGCTTGAATCTCAGTGACTAGATCTACGTGGGCGAAAACTGCCTGCAAATTGCGATCCCGATTTCGCGGGGTGGGCTTTCGAAATACCACGTTGCATTTTCATCACTAGTATTGAGTATGTTTGGGTTAGTGCTTGACCAACATATTGCTCCCTTCGTGATCTTCCATACTGGCTTTATACGTCAACTGAAAGGTGGAGAGATTATTCGCCTAATGTGGGCACCAGTTCTTGGGGATTTTGGGTCAAGGTAAAGGGTGTATGTAACATGGCCATGAAGCCCTTATCATGAGCTGTTTCTTGCTCGCAGGTGCTCAAACTTGTTTTATTCGATTCACTCATCTGCTTCCAGCCGAGGCTCTAGGTCGTCAAGCTCGATGCTACCCTCTCCTTCACCCATCTTCTTGAGGTTGTTCAGATGTGTCCCGCGGTCGTCCACGACAAATTCACGCAACTTTTGCTTACCAACAAGCACTGCCTCGTCTACCATTCTTTGTGTCACAAGCAACGCCGGGCCGAGTAGATTTGTCTGGTACATGACATAAAGTGCCGCGCCCAATACTAAAAGCAACGTGAAGAAAAATGGATTTCTCAAGACGGCCATGAACTCGTTCCATCCGAGAACCAAGATCACCAAGTAAATGTAGTACGGAATCTGGGTAACGTGTTGTATAATCGAGCGTTTTGTCTCGACAAACTTGGCATCGATTTCCCTCTTGAACTTTGACATTACCTCGGTTTTTTCCGATTCTGAAAGAATCTCAGCAAAACTTCTTCGCCCCTCTTCCTCATTCTCACTGTCAGAGTAGGTTTCATCACTTTTTTCGTTTTGATCTTCATCAGAAAGTTCTGCTCTCACGCTACTGTACTTTCGTCTGAGGGTTCTGTCGCGTATGTCCATTTTGGGCGTAATTTCTGCGCCGTTTGCCAAACGAGCAACCGTAAGTACTGGAAAGACTTTCATCGCATCGGTCTTAGCTTCTGCAAAGTTAACCTCTAGTTCTTTTGAATTCTGATACAAGCGCGGAAGCCCGTTTTGATCATATCTGAACTTGTCATCAAATCTCTCTTTCAATATGTTGAGAAGATTATCTTTAGAGATATAGCTGTGGATGACATTATTCAACGCATCCCACGACTGAAATTCAAGAGCACGCAACGCCAACTTATTGAGCTTTTCTCCAGCTCCCACCCCGAACTCTATCACGCCGTTTTCGTTTCCGTACTTGTCTAATGTGAGCTCATAGATGGCATCGAACTTGTCGAGCACGCGATCCCAAGTTGTTTCAGAAGGATTAGCAATCTCGTTGGAAAGAGACAACTTCAAACCGCTAGTGAGCTTTCTAACATGCTTGTTGACGATAGCATTCAACTCAATAATTTGCTGTTTGGCGATGATCTTGGCAACTTCGGCTTCGAGCGATTCTGCATACTCGTTTGTGTTAAGCTGCCCGTTCAAAGAGAGAATAGCCAAAGTCTCTGCGAACAGAAGTCTTAATGCATCAACCAACGCAGACAATGTTTCCTTAAAAGAGCCTTTTCTTGGCCTTTTTCCCAAGTCTGCGGCAAATTGCTTGAGACTTGAGCTTAATAACTTCTTAGAGTGGATCGAGAGTACTTCCGAGAGCTTTGCGTTCACCTTCTCATCAAGGACCGAGCGCCTCTGCTCGTACACGGACTGGTTGTACTTTGCGGCTGAGTGGTCGAAAGAAGCAAGAGTGGACTCTTTCAAGACAGAAAGCTCGGATCCTATACGTTTGAAGTCTGGCGAATCTTCCGCTGCAGTAGAGGCCTCGGATCTGACTTTTTCGAACTCAGTGAGAAAGTCGTCATAGCACGCATTTACAATTTCGTCACACTTGAACTTAGCCACCAAGATCTGCTGCGTGGGCAAGTCCAAGTCTTTGTTGCTGTCAATTTGCTCCCAGCAATTCTCCGCGTACATAGTCCAGCCCTCGATGGGAATGTCGTGGTGATAATATGGCTTGAATAGAAACTCCTTGTCAGCAGGATCAACTAGACGGTTGCCCAAAAGCTTCACGTCGTGCAAGAACTTATCGTGCTGCAATACTTTGTGACTCAACGTGTGGAAGGCCAAGTCGAAGAAGTCCGCAAAGGCCAAGTTCGCAAGCTCGCTGGGCTTATTCAAATTCTCCCAAATCTTCAACAAGTCTTGTGTTATAGTTGCGGCGAGTGACTCCTTCGAGGTGACGCCCAAATGGTCACGAATCACAAAGAGCAACAAAACCTTGTGCTCAGGCCCATTTTTGTGAAGTTTGGCCGCACCAAAGAGGGACAAGTTTACCTCAAAAACGGTCTTGAGGAGACCCATGTTCGCGCCCTGGTAAAGCCCAACCTGCGTCTCCCATAAATTGACAATAAGCACTTCGCTCGTGGCCATGGCAAATAGCGCGGCTTTTCGCTCAAAGTCCTGGTCCTCTCCGCGTTCACGGCCGTCCGTGCCTTCGACATCCATAACAAGGATCTGGTCACGTGACACGTGGCGATTCTCCTGTACGCAGTTATTGACGCCCGGGCTAAGCGCAAGCCAGATTCCCTTGGTTGTTTGCTGGCGGTTGACCTCGTCCATGACGCCGAATTTCGTGTTGAAAAGCGCGTTCAAAAGCGTCAGTTTGCCCGTCAGCTGGGACCCAAATACCGAGATGATTCTATGGTCGGCGGGTAGCTTTGGGGAAGCCGGAGTGCCACCCGCACGTGTAATGTAATCCAATATATCTGTATTGAACACCTTGTTTTCATCAATAAGCTGGATCGCATGCTGCACCGAGTCGATCGGGACAAATGACGATGACAGAGAAGACGGCGAAATAGCCGCCGGCACGTCTAAATCAGACAGATTCATGATTATCGGAGTCACGTGTGCAATTTCGGCAGAGCTGCTTCCTGATTCGGCCATGTTAGAGTGGTGTTATGGCTGATAAGGGAATAGCCGGCGGCAGTTTATCATTGCCAATTGCTGATCTGTGGGGAGTGTGCGCGCCGAGCACCCAGTCACGTGACGTGTGATAAATTGGGACATAAGAATAGGTCACTGGCGGGCTAGAGAGGCGGGAAGGTATGGTATAGCAAAAAGAATCCGATCAATGAACTGGATGTCGTTTCTGAAGATCGGTTAATCTAATCTGGGGAATACAAGGAAAAAGTGATCAATTTGTCTCCAAGATAATGAAACACTACCGGTTGACTATTTCGCGCGACACGAGTTGCAGCAATGGTTGCATGGATGGATGGGTCCTCGACCAGCCTGCCGACCGGGGACTTGAAAAATTCAAGATTAGTCTCAGGCTCATCAAACTATAGGTGTTACATGTCACTGAGTGATTATTTGGGATTTTCGAACATTCTCTTCTTGCTTTGAAGCGTGGTTACTTAATGGATATTGGAATACCCTGTGATTGTTAAAAATGTGACCTTTTCTGGTATTCAATTTTTCTCGGTCCTTAACTTTTTTTTTTTTACTTTACTTTTTGGGCGAAATATATATTTTGAGACTTTTTAACACAATCACAGCCTATGCAATAAGCGATAATTTTTTTTTGGCAATGAATCTTTATTCTTCAGAATAACTGCTATTGATAAACTATCTAGATCTAGAGGTTCTAAAACCCCAGGAGTGGATAAAATATCATTTAGTAGTAGAAATGAGGATATTGGTGATTATATTTCATTAGTCGAATGACTAAAAGAATTAATAAATGAATCGAGTAGTTATAATGCAGATCCTATTAGAAGAGTCTGAATACAATGTAGCTATCAGAAAGTCAGTTCACGAGAACTATACTGATACCCTTCGCGAGCTTTCGACTTACACACGCTATTCTCGCTCTTATTTTGCTCTTTCGGCGCTAAAAGCTTTTAGTTCCACGTATCATCTGAGTAGTTATTTGGCTTCGACTGTACCTCTCTGAGCCCGCCTACATTATGCTTCCTGTGTTCGTCTTGCCGGCTAATTAGGCAATAAGAGGTCTATTATTTGCAATTTCAGAATTATTCAGTTCGAAACAAATTTATGGTAACATCATAGAATGGATGCCTCATCACTGGCTTTCTATAACGCTATCTTTCTCAGACTCCGGGAAGTTCGCTATATACATTGATCAGCGTCATAGACCTTAGTTCGACAAAGGCATCCGTATGTCATGGAAGCAAAGACAACACCCGAATCTCAAGACTCGGCAGCCTTTCAAATATGGAAACCAGATCATGCAACCCAGGCCCGACCGGGTCTTGAAAGTTCCAAAAGGCATCTCATCCATTAGCTCTCACGCTCTCATCTCCCTGTCCTTATGAAAACTCGTTTCTCAAAGAGACCATTCTTGTTTTCGTGACCCTGTTCATGCCCTTATACGACATGTCAAACGAGCCGCGGCCCTGGGTCATCGAACGCAACCGGGAAAGGTAGCCCACCATTTCACGCAAGGGCGTTTCCGCGAGAATTAGCTTTCTATTGTTGATTTTCTGATCAGCGGATTTCATGGTATAGTCTGGCGGCACATAGATCTTCTCGGCCTCCAAACTGGCCCAGCTCTGGTTCTCCAAAGTGTCCAAACCCTCGTCTTCAATTGCCAAGATCGTCGCCTGGCATCGGCTATTGAGGTCATGCACGACATCACCCAAAACATCCGACCCCACTGAGATTTTCGTCACCATTATCGGCTCAAGCAAGCACAAGGTATCGGGGGTAGCGTGTAGTTCCTCGATTGCTTTCGCAACAGCTCGTCTTCCGATCTCCAAAAGCTCAGAAGCAGACTCGGTCTTTTCTGTGACTGGATAATTCCATTTAACAATTCTCACAACACACGAATGCAAGGGAAGGCCAAAAAGGGGTCCGCCCATGGAAAGCCCCGTGGCACATCCGCTCAAAAGCTTTTCCAGCAACTCCTCCATGGTAAAGTCGCACTTCCAGCGTCTTTCTTCTTTTGCGTTTGTCATATCCTCTGACGCTGACGTCGCATCAAGAATGATGATGTTATTATCCTGCTCAAGGCAAATGGCACCGTCTTCATCGGCAAACGGTGATTGCGCCGCCTCACCTTCAAACGAGTCCAAGCTGATTTCGACAAAAATTTCAGGATTTTCCGCAGAAAAACGCACGGTTTTCCCATCTGGCCGCGCAACACTTTCTTTATAGGAGACTGCAACGTCACGCAAGCGCACTTTTGCCTTCATATCGTTGACAAGCCGGTCCCTCACAATCTCCAAATGAAGTTCGCCCATGCCGCTTAAAACGGTCTGGCCCAAATCTTCATCCACATGAACATGTAATGATGGATCTTCTCTCAAAAGCATTGAGATGCATTCGTTCATATGCCGCGTGTCGCCTGCCGTCGCGGGCTCGATGCTCGAGTTGAAAAGCGGCGGCGGAATGTCAATAGGCAAAAGTTTGAGATTCGCTTCTAGCTCAGAAAACCCTTTCAGACCAGACACTCCATGCAGGACAAGGGTATCGCCAGTGACTATTTCGTCGTGCGTGCCTGCCACAACACCGATATTACCCGCCGAGATCGCCAGGACCTCCTCAGGCACATCGCCATGCATGAGCATTAGTTTCTTGAAATGCACCTTGTGGCCCGTGCGTGTATTGACCACGGTCGAATTCGACGCAAGTTTGCCGCTGTACACACGGAAAAACGTCATCACGCCGCGCGCAGGGTGGGTCATGACCTTGAACGCGAGGGCCACGGTCAAGTTTGCGCTGTTATTGATAACAAGGCCTCGCTTAGAGTCCATTTTCATCGGCACCGCGACTTCCTCGGCCGGAAGAGCCTTTTTCCGGCGGCCGAGCTTTTTCGCGGCGGAAGAAGTAATATCCGGAAGCCCAATCTGTAACGGCGACGCCAAGTACGCCACCACAGCGTCCATCAATGGCTGCACTCCTAAGTTGCGGAAACTCAGCCCGCACAAAACAGGAGTCACCTTGCTTGCAATTGTCGCTGCCTGGATCGCCTTATTGAGTGTACTTGTAGACACAGCCATGTAATCCTCATCACGCTCGAAGAATTCTTCAATCACGGCTTCATCGAGCTCGCCAAGTGTCTCGATCATCGACTCACGTGACTGGAGCACCATTTCGTAGAGCGGGGCTAGTTTGGGATCGCTTGGGTTCAAGTCGATCGCCCTTAGTGTCTTCCCCAGCACGTCGTGGGCGTCCCACAACAACAATTTCTTGTGAAGTACGTCGAGCGTGCCTTTAAACACGAAGTCGCCGTTTTCCGTCTCGAAATAGGGGAGATTTAAGCAAACCACACGCGTTTGGAGTTTCGCCACGATTTCCTTCACCGTGCGGCTGAAGCCTGCGCCTGGGCGATCCATTTTGTTAACGTACGCTATCCGCGGGATGCCCAACGCGTTGGCCTGACGCCACACTTTCTCTGTTTGCGCCTCCACACCGGCCACCGCGTCCAAAATCGTGACCGCCCCATCCAAAACACGGAGCGAGCGCGTGACCTCGAACGTGAAGTCCGCGTGACCTGGAGTGTCTATAATATTGATTTTGTGGCCATTCCACGGAATCGAGATAGCCGCCAGCTGGATTGTGATGCCTCTCTCGCGCTCTGACGGGAGGTAATCTGTCACGGTATCGCCTTGGTCCACGTTCCCGATTCGCTGCGTTTTCCCGCTGTAATATAGCATGCGCTCGGTGGTTGTAGTCTTGCCCGCATCTATATGGGCGATGATCCCGATATTTCTGGTTTTTTCAGCCGGCACACTATTGAGTTTTGGCTCTTTTAAAGTGCTAGAAGCATGTATCCTGCGTATACTGCCAAACGCTGACCTAAACCGGGATACAGCCATTCCTGTGCCCATATGAGGCAGAAGTGCCAGTTTCCACATTTCGCCTTGGTAAATAAAGCTCGATTTATATGGAATAAATAAGTGCGTTTTTCACTTTTCACTCTTGAGAATAGGGCCTATTTCTGGATCTGGACATAAGTAGCGCACCGCGATGTCTGGATCTGAGCTGAGTCGACTCCAGACTCTAGTGCGATTATATCGAACAGCCGCATGTACTGTGTAACTGGCGATGTGATATAGTTTTGGCAGATCCGAATATGCAAATTATTTCCATTGTTGGTGAGCGCAAGTAGGATGATTATGGAACTGGACCATAGAACTTTTATACAGCAACTTTACGATTACTAGATCATAGATCGGTTTATCCTAGTTGTGTTCGAGAAAATCCCCACGTCACGTGCACACGATTCATCCCATAGCTTCAGCCCGGCAGGTCTCTGGCTATGCCATTTGCTTTGACTAGTGGGGCCCAACACGGGTTCTGAAAGTTTTCCTGTGACTACTTTTGTCAAAAACATTCAAAAAATTGTTGGATAATGTCAAATATTAAAATAATCGACCTTGTGATACTGCCGGGTGTACGGGTGTTCTAGCGTGCCCAAAGCCGAAACCTCTCATTTTGGTGGAACGTCTGCAGATGATCACGTGATATAAATCTGACTAGTCTTAAAAGCCAGAACAAAAGACTCAAAGTTGGAATTTTCTGCAAAAATTTTCTCGCGAGTTGCTAGGAACATTCCATTGTAAACAAAATGCTTGAAAGTTTCGTACTAGGTAGCTTTGTAAATCACGTCATACTCAATTGGCAAGGTTTTTTCAACGAGAGAAACTCATAGTGATCAGCTCGAGCATGTAGTGACATCCAAAATATTCAAATGGGTGTATTTACCTTTCGGGAAAACTTGATCCAAAAATTCCCGGATATGTAAATATGCTGTTTCCAAGTCTTTTGTTTGTTTGTGTTGGGAAAGGCATTTAGGCAATCGCGTTCACCTTTACGGATGAGTGTACATTATGAAACTTAAGGGCCTGTCTGTATAATGCTTTGGCCTTGAAAAAGGTTCGCTTGAAATATCAAGCCCGTTTGCAAGTTGTATTTCGGACCTGATTCTTTTGCTCCAAGTTACTTTTATCTTGTTCTATTTGTGGCAGTAAATTTCCAGAGACAAGTCTTTTGAGATAACAAATCAAATGCACTTCGGAAGGAATCCTTGGAATAAAAATTACAGCTGGGTGAGCAAGTTTCTTCATCATAACAAGAAAACATCCTTATGGCAAATCAATCATGCTGGTAGCATTGATAAGTGGCAATTCCGACTCAACTGCGGCAGAAACTTATTAAATCTTGTATACATTGGCCAAAATTTGTCTTTTTGATGAATTTGGTTGATTGAGTGCACCGGATATGCATGCGAAATGATTCCACTAGACCTTCCCGAAAATGCCAGAGGGGCTATGTAAGCATTATCTTCTTTTCAACACTGACCAATGTGTAAACAATGAACCTCCTTCAACAATATGCCGCAGCGAGAATAAACAATGGAGGGCGAAATGCGTGATAAGCGATACAGTCAGGTCATTTCCAGGGCTTTTCCAGAGTAAAGTAAAACATGTTTACATTTACAGAAAAGTTACGGAAAGCCGTGGAGTAGGAATGGTTGTATCAGCTGAACTACTTGTACAATTTCCTTTTTGATGACGTAAACAATAGAGCCAACATGCCGAAAAGAAATCTTATATGAAGATGCTTACACTTGATTCATTCGCAAAGACATGGCACATAGTTTCGAAACCATGAAAAGTGGTCTCAGAGATCTGCGTTTTCCTAAAGCAGATGGTGGCTAAAACGCCGGTGTGCATATAGTACTCGGCTCGTTTCATTACAGAAGCGGACAGGTCTTCCACTATTCAAAGCAGTCAAAATTACGAAACTCACCCCATTTTCCTTACGCAACGACAACGACAAATAAGCCTTATCCTGGACTTTTCCGTGCGCGATTCCGCTCGCGTGATCTATTCACCATTTGTGAAGTGTGACCCTCCCACATCATGGCACAGGTGTCAAGAGTGCAGGAAAGGCAAATCTGCGGAGATAAGAGATAAATTGCGCGCGAGTTCCGAGTCGTTCCGGGGCAAAATCTTCACGCTTGCTGCGGGGAGGAGGGTTTAGATGCAAGAGGAAGCGAGGGGGAAGCTGCCAAGGGGAAGTGCAGCATGTCAATTGCGCAAAAGTTTTCCTGCGATTTTATCAATAAACATACGAGCTGATAGTCAGATCAGTGCGGGTCTAGCATAAAGTACAGAAATAAATCAAGCCCTGAGCTGGACTGCGTGTCAAGGCGATTTGGCATTGTTTGTTTTGGTCAATGTTTCGGAATGCCTTTCCGGCGGATTGCGTGCTGAAATGCAGCCTCCGGCAGTGGCCGCGCTAAGGCACTTTTGCGCTCCACGCCGCTCGGGCAACGTGGCTTCCGACCCCCGCTGCGGCATTCGGTGCGTGATTTCACGCCATACCATGGCACGGCTTCCGAAAAAAAGGAATACCGTTGCAACCATCTGCAGGACAAACCCTGGAGAGTGCATGAGAAATGCAACCTGCCGCGTTTTGGCTGCGCAAGCCGTCGGCCCGAATCAGTGGGATTAGGCCGTGGCACAAATGCCACTCTCAAAAATCAGCTTTCGCCGTGTTGTAATATACACACTGGTGTCTTTTCCAATCAGTGGCACCGATGCGATTGCGATAATGATCGGCGTGCGTTATGCGTTTACCCCATATGCACCAGCTATGGCTGCCATCTCGCGTATATGTTCATAGTACATGAAGGCTTATCAATATTTATCACGCTATTTAGCCGTGCCTGACATTTAAGCTCCCGCTTTTCCCTTTTTTTTCCTTTGACCCTCGTATTCCATAGTTTGCATTTATTGAACTCACATCATGTCTGCAATCGACGAAAAGGACGAGAAGATGTTGGCCGCCGAGGCCGAGACTGCTAAGAAGAGTGAATATGTTCAAAATAGTGAGCTCGAAAACTACGAGTTGGAGAATTTATCGCTTGATGATGAAGGCCGTCAGCCCACCGAAGAGGAAATGAAAAAGTTGCGTCACGTTTCCGAGCGAATTCCCCTCAGTTGCTGGCTCGTTGCGATTGTTGAATTGGCTGAACGGTTTGCCTACTACGGCTTGTCTACGCCGTTCCAGAACTACATGCAAAATGGACCCAACGACACGCCTCGGGGAGTGTTGAATTTGAAGTCGCAAGGCGCCACCGCGTTGTCGTATTTCTGGCAGTTTTGGTGCTACATCACGCCCATTTTTGGCGCGTGGGTATCGGATACTTATTTGGGCAAGTACAACACCATTTGCGTGTTTTGCGTCATTTACATCATTGGGATATTCCTCTTGTTCATCACATCGTTGCCCTCGGTGGCATCCCATAGCGTGTCATTGGGTGGATTCATCGCGGCAATCATCATTATTGGCCTTGGTACTGGAGGCGTCAAATCCAATGTCTCGCCTTTGATTGCCGACCAGATCCCAAAGACAAAACCTATAATCAAAGTGTTGAAGAACGGCGAACGGGTGATTCAGGACCCAAACATCACCATCCAGAACGTGTTTATGTTTTTCTATCTCATGATCAACATTGGCTCGATGTCGGTGATTGCCACCACGGAATTGGAACAACATGTTGATTTCTGGGCCGCATACTTGTTGCCGCTCTGCTTTTTCGTGATTGCCCTTGTGGTGCTTGCAGTGGGCAGAAACCAATATGTCAAGGTGCCTGTTTCCGATAAAGTGATTGCCAAGTCGTTCAGGGTATCATGGCTCGCAATGAAGAATAAGTTCAACTTCAGCGCCGCCAGACCTTCGGAACACCCAGAGGCCGAGTTCCCGTGGACCGACAAGTTTGTGGACGAGGTGATTCGTGCGTTTTATGCGTGCAAAGTGTTTGTGTTTTACCCGATCTACTGGGTGGTGTATGGCCAGATGTTGAACAACTTTATCACGCAGGCTGGCCAGATGGAGTTGCACGGCTTGCCCAACGACATTTTGCAGGCGATCGACTCGTTGACGATTATCATTTTCATTCCGATTTTCGAGCACTTTGTGTACCCATTTATCAGACGGTTCACGCCGTTCAAGGCCATCACCAAGATTTTCTGGGGGTTTATGTTTGGCGCTATCTCCATGGTGTACGCTGCAGTTTTGCAACACTACATCTACAAAGCCGGGCCTTGTTATGACAACCCAATGGGCTGTGCGCCAGAATACTCCAACACACCAAACCGTGTGCATGTAGCGATCCAGACCCCAGCCTATTTCTTCATTGCCATTTCTGAGATTTTGGCCTCCATCACCGGTTTGGAGTACGCATACACCAAGGCGCCCGTGCTGATGAAATCGTTCATTATGTCGTTGTTCTTGGTGACGAATGCGTTTGGGTCTGCGCTCGGAATTGCCCTTTCGCCCACTTCGGAAAACCCAAAGTTTGTATGGGCGTTCACTGGATTGGCCGTGGCGTGTTTCATTGCCGGCTTGTGTTTCTGGTTCTGCTTCAAGCACTATAACGATAAGGAGGATGAATTGAACCAGTTGGATTACGTGGATGAAAAGAACACTTTTGATAATCTTGCGCCGGTGTCGTCGTTGGCGGTGTCGGCCAGATCTGTACACTAGCTTCTGGGCTGACACAATAACGAATTATGAAGATTATAGTATATGTATACAGTATAGGCTACAATTATACAGATAGGCAACTGAGATGTTAGGTTATTAAACGATAAGAAATGTCAGAGTTGTTTGACATAAGAATTTGAAACAAAAAAAAAAAAAGGCAAAAAGAAATTACATGCGTTTCCATCGCTATCATGTTTTTGGCCCGCAAATCAGCGTATGATGGTTTGCCTAGAGGCGTGTTTTTTATGAGCAGAAAGCATGAACCAATTACGTGAAAGCATGATTCATGAAAGTATGAAATTTTCGAAATCGTGCTATCGCCTTTTTCTCGACAGTCTTTTGATTGTTGTTTATGTCATAGAGTTATTTTGATGAAAGCCCCAGGCAGAGAATAGTAAAGAACACATTCTAATTCGATACGTCGACTGATTCCACATAACAAACGCATTTCCAAGATTTGGGTCCTTATGAACATCTTCGCGTCAGAGCTTCTCCTGTCTATTTGGGCTATTCCATCAACATCAAAAAGTCCTCCACATTTCGACACGAATGTCTCGATCCAGCATTCGCTGAAATTCAGAAAAAAAAATTCATCTGCCTCTCCTTGGCTACACTTTCGAATTCAGACTACCTCCTCATTATTTGTCGGTCCAGGTGATTTGTCTCGGCTGCTTGCTTGATTCCGTGTTGCCTCAATCGGTGTAAAGGAAAGTATGGTACCACCCTATCATTGAGATGATATGTTTTGTTTTTTCTTCTTCTTTTCTTACTTTTGATTTTCTCATGTTTGATTTATCTCATCAAGGACTGCGAGCTGGAACTGTTTACCTAGTTATCGAATGTATATGGAGCCCTAGCCAGATTGCCTTGCGTTGATATCTTGGCTTGCCTTGGCTTGGCTTGGCTGGGTATTTTTTTTTTGTCTTTTTTTATCTGAAATGGGGCTGAAACTATAAAGTGTATATAGTTCAGTGCTTACTATGGCTTAAAGCGTGGCGTGGAAACGTTTCATATTGTCTTGTTGTCAATACTAATTTAAAATTAAGTTTTTAATTTTTCATGAACTTATCGATATCAATATAAACGCGCGCTTGTATGTACTTTATCCTACATGAATAAATATTCTTTAATAGATTCCAGCGCTTCCAATATTTACACGTCAAATACATCCAGAGCTGTGAATGATCCTGCTAGCCCCTCAATTCTGATAAATATTCAAAATACAGAACAAAAGAATAAGACCACAAATAGAATTATTTATGACCTGAGTAGCTTGGTCGCATAATATTCCCTCTCCAGACGTCACGTGAGGCGGCCCCCCATCTCTGGCCTCTCTAGCGAGAAAGAACACAGATCTCTTTCAGCAACACACATAAACACATAGAAATTACTGGAAACGAAGTAAAAAAGAGTAAGTCACGAGAAAAAAAATCTCCTAAACATCAAAAAACTCAAGACTCTACGTAAATCCTTTCGGGTGCAGGTCCACGGGCCATCTGAGCATATCCTGCATAGACCATACGCGTCCTCATGGGGTCCATGAAGAAACCGAATTTTGATCCAACGCATTGATTAGAAGCCAAAAAGGCCACAAAACCGTGCTTAAACACCCAAATTTTCCGTAATTTTTGCCTCAAAACCCACAATATCACCCCTGGATGATGGAGGCCACGCAGCCGACTCAGACGCAGCCGACACAGCAGGCACCATATACACAACCACAGGAATCGCAGGACGATAACCATATATGCCGATTGATCTGCACCACGGGCCAGTACCAGCAATTTGACCTCAATAAGGCGCGCCCGACATCCACACCTGTGCAAGGCCAGAAAAAAACGTGGGTTTTCGGCCGCAATTCCGAGTGTGATTGCATATTAGCTACGTGTTCTAGGCTATCGAATAGACACTTCAAGCTATGGCTAAGTCTCAACGATGATACGTTGTGGATTCAAGACACGTCCACCAACGGCACGTACCTTAACGGCAGCCGGCTTGTGAAGGGCCTGAACTACATTGTGAGCCAGGGCGACGAGATATCCGTGGGCGTGGGCGTACCAAAAGACGTGATTCGGTTTGTGGTGCTTTTCGCCGACAAATACAACCCGCTGAACTCAGCCAATAGCTCGGTGATCCGCGACGAAGGCATCTATAAGGATTTCATCGTGAAAAACGAGACGATCGGCCAGGGCGCGTTCGCGACAGTGAAAAAAGTGATCGAGAGGAAAACGGGCGACGCGTATGCTGTAAAAATCATCAACCGGCGCCGCGCGATCCAGGCCGGCGGCAAGGGCGCCATGGCGGGCGTCAACCGAGAACTAGACATCTTGCGCCAGCTCGACCACCCGAATATTGTGCGGTTAAAGTCGTTTTATGAGGATATCGAAAACTACTATTTGGTGATGGAACTAGTGCCCGGCGGCGACCTCATGGACTTTGTTGCAGCCAACGGCGCCATTGGCGAGGATGCCACGCAAGTGATCACCAAGCAGATCTTGGATGGAATCGCTTACGTGCATAAACTAGGCATCCTGCACCGGGACTTGAAGCCAGATAACATATTGATCATGCAAGACGACCCAATCGTGGTGAAAATCACCGATTTTGGCTTGGCAAAGATCAGCGACAACGCCACGTTCATGAAGACGTTCTGCGGCACGTTGGCGTATGTGGCGCCCGAGGTGATCACGGGCAAATACGACCTGCAGGCGCTGCAGGACCCGGACTCGAACTACAGCAACTTGGTGGACATCTGGCTGCTTGGGTGCTTGGTGTACGTGCTTTTGACGTCCCACCTCCCGTTCAACGGCAAAACGCAGGCTCAGATGTTCCAGAAAATCAAGCTGGGTGAGTTCCTAGACTCGCCTTTGGCCTCATATAACGTTTCTCAGGACGGGCGTGATTTCCTCAAATGCTGCCTCACGGTGGACCCGGCGCGCAGATTCAATGCTGTACAGGCGCTTAAGCACCCATGGCTTTCGGGCGTCGAAGGATGCGTCCCAGACGTGGGACTGCAGCCATCCCAAAAAGTGCTCAGTTTATCGCAACTGACGCTGCAGCAGGCGCGCAAAATCGAGCATGGCATCCATATCAGCGCGCTGAGCAAGTTGGATGACGACGTCATGATGCGGCCGTTGGAAAATTCTGCCCGCGCCGCGAAAAACGCAGAGTTTAAGGTGCCTAAACGCGTGGTGCCGCTTCCGCAGCTGCAGCCCGTAACAAACGACAACTTAGCCGCTGCAGAACCGTTGCATAACGGCGCCAATACCCAAATCCCTCGGAAACGCCAGCATAGTGACGCGGGGAACGTACCCAACACGCGGCAGCGGCTCAGCAGCATCCCAGAACTATCAGTAGCGCCCAAGGATGTGTTTTTGACGCTTTCCCCGCTCGTAAACTCGTTTCTGCGTGATGCGATCTACGTGCGCCAGGGCGTCAACCCGTACGCGATCGGGCGCAATGAGGCGTGTGACACCTTCATCAACGATGACCGCATGCTGAAGATCCACTGCCTTATACACAGGAAACGACACCCAATGGCCGGCGCCTCGATCTACGAGAGCCCTGCCCACTGCCTCGAGGATCTCTGGCTCCTCGACTTCAGCACAAACTCGTGTCACGTGAATGGCGTGCGTTTGGGCAAGTACAAGAAAGTGCAGCTCTTTAATGGTGACCGCGTCGATCTATTCGTGGATGACACGATCCACCAGCTGTTGAGTTTCACGTTAAAGATCAACGATAGCACAGGACTTTTCAACGGTGGCGAAAGAGCAGGTGCTGCATTTGTGAATGTGAGTCGCTTTGATGCCAGTGACGAAAAACTACGCCCTTCCATCGTGCCGGAACCAGTCTCTAACGGGAAACCCGCCGCGGAAAAGGACGCCATGGCCGGATTTGGCGGCAACTTCAACTCGCTGCTCAGGCTCCAGCGGAAAATGCACGAGGACACACGAAGCAGTCCGCTGAAACCACTGCTGCTGAAAAGGGCACATCTACAGAGCGGCCAGGCGCGGCCTATGAACTCGTGGGGGTAACCAAACATTTTTCATAGACAATACAAAGGAAGTCACAGCCCAGGGAAACAAGACTTTTTGGCGATGTATGTGATTGTAGCTTGAGTTATTTTAGGGCCAACTATTTGAGCTTTGTGAGACAAGCCGGACATGGAGGTCGTTATTTTATTGTTTCGTGGGTCCACCGGAAATCTCACTCCAAGTGAAAATGTCAATTCAATTTTCTTAAAGCTAGAAGCTGAATTATAAGATCAGGAATAGTATGGATACGGATTCAGTCTATGTTGTCAAAAGCAGCAGGTGGTGAAACTTATATAGCAGCTTGGCGTCATCCTAAAGCACTTTTTTGCTTTGGAGAATTTTCCATTACGTAAGGCAAAAGTGTCGGTAATTTCATTGATTTCAATTTCAATGGGGCTCGAAACGGGGAGGTCTCGAAGTTTTTGGCAAGAATATAATCAAACACACAATCCCGGCCACAACGAGACTGCCGAGGACAACGCCGCCAACCACCCAGATGCCGACGCGGTAACGATTGCGTTCTTTGCTCTCATAATAAGGAGGGTTTCCACTGGGCTCCAGAATACTCAGAGGCTTCAGTGCGCCGCTCATATCCATTAAGTTGTGGGGCCCTACTATTTCGGAGGGCATCTCAAACCAGAGTGGGTATGGTATTGTGGGAACGACTAAAGCCTATAGATTCCAGTCATGACAGATTCACGCATCTATGTATAAGTCGCTCAGGGAGTTTCATTTTCATCAAAGGAAACTCGAGTAATGCCTCGAACTGGGGTACATCGTGTAGTTATTTCTGTATTTGGGCGATGCTAATGTTTCCCTCATACACCTGATTATTAATACATTACTCATATTGTCAGGGCCCATATTGACTTGAATCTGCAACACGGGCCGAGGTCCGGTCCGGCCCGCACTGACAAAGTTTAGGTCAGTCGAGATGACTACACTACACTACACCTTCAAAAAGAATGGATTTTCCCCGCTTGGTGCAATTGGTATAGTCGTGATCCACCACCAGTGTTGTTAGTCATGGTAATATTGACTATATTATGGGATACCATGACTATCCATAATACTTTTGGGTGATACTAACTATGCATAATATCTCAAAACATCTTCGTCTTGAAGTTCGATGACTCTGGGGATTTAGTGCACCGGGATTATGCACCTTGGTCCAGCCAGTGAGGCCTCAAAATTGCAAAATCACTACTTAAAGGGGTCCTTTACGTATTCCTTGTGGGAGTTTTCACAATTTATCGCAAAATTCATAGCTGCCACTGACGAAAAAGACCTATACAAGAACATGACCAAATTATGTAGTATGGTGCGGGGCTCGACTTAGCCTACTCTTCCATTACCATATCAAACACGTCCCAGAATTCCAAACCACACACGTTTGTATTTGTCGAAGTGAGAGTTCGAGATTTCTTTCATTCCCACAACTGCTTTTTCATTATTGATTTGGCTCCCGCTTTTCCTCACCTTTTACATTGTATCATCGCTCAAGATCGGCGTAGAGGTTTACCCCCAAGGTCTTGAGCTTCATTTGAAGATTGAATACTGTCGCGACTAAAAGATTTCTGAATGGGTCGATTAAATTTTCTCAAATTAGTGGTACTTGGGATCTTAGTACACGCATCCAGTAGACCCGAGGCATGCAAGTGACGGGGCCCGCCAATTCGTGGAATGCTGATTTACTCCAGTTTAGTCAAGATTCAAACCACGCAGCGTCCACTGGGAAGCCTCACTCTCCCCGCCGCATTATAGAGTAAAATATAAAAACATATTAATAGCTATAATATAGACTCCCATAATACTTCATGGCGATATTAGAATTAATATGAAAAATATATTCAATTATATTAAATTGTATTATACTATATTAGCATGCTAATACAATCCATTACGCACAAAAGACCAATAACTAACAACACTGTCCACCACTATTAATCTTTTGGCCGCTGTTCCACTTGATGGCCATAAGCCGATTGGCACACTTTTGATCTGATCGTGTGCAGCTTCATATATCCATATTCAGTATGTGGTTTCATCAAATTGTTCCCACGTCCATGAATCTTCAGTGAGTATGGCTGCGGGTGAGAAAGGCCGGGGGCTGGTGCTCTAGTCTGGGAAGAGGCATACAACTCTGGCCACAAGCAGGCCAATCACAAGGAGGAATAGAACCAGTTGAAGTAACAATCAGATTTGCGAGAAGCTTTCACAGGATGAAAAAAAAAAAACGCTTTAAGGCACCAATGAGGCGTACAGTTTGATTATGCTGCGCACCCCTAGTGGATCGAACGGCATTTGTAGAATTGTAGCTTCATATATATATATATATATATATATATATATATATTTAGGGCCACAATTTGATCAAGAAAATTAACACGTCTATAAAAAAAAGTCAAATTTGATGCCCAGAAAATGCTCTCTGTATTATTTGCGTCAATTTTTGCACGCTTTTCGGTGTTTTAGTAAACTGGCGAAAAATGAATATCGCATATCTTTTTTTGTAAATCTTTTTTGCTTGAAACATCTGATTAAGGACCGGGAAAAAACCCGCTTACCTAGCTCTCCAAAAAAAAGAAATATATGAATATAAATAGAACCCCGTCCAGCTTCGCTACCATGCCTAGCATTGGTACCTTGGCGTGGCTGCGTATGAGCATTAATTAGATTGTCATCGCCCCAAAGGCCGTGCTTCCCCCACCTGCCGCTTCAACTCTCACAACAGAAGGGTAGAGTATGTGATATAAGACTTCTGAAAACGCTAGTCTCAAATTTGGGCAAATCCTGTCAATCAAAAATTTCATAATTAGCAATATTTGTCACTTTCGGAATCCACCGAAATGCACGGAAAGAGCCGAGCTGCATCTTCCTGCAAAAGAGGGCTTCCACGTTTCGAAGAGTATTAAAATCATTAACCACATCTTCGAGTCACAATTATTGCGAGGCCCGCAAACCCGTCACTCCAGAAACCTGCTGCAAAGCATTTTATTTCATCACGTGACCATGTTTCGTCTTCAATCCGTATAACTTCAAATTCACGTTTGTTTTTGGTGGCTGCACGATTTAAGCGCCCCGCGGCGACCGCGTCGGGGACAAATTGAACTCCCTGGGTATGGTATTCTCTTTATTAGCAAGCACACCAGTTGGACCTGATAAACTGGGTCGTTTCAAGAAATCTGCTGTCGACGAGTTCAGATCGACCAAACGACGCAATTTCAGTGTTTTGGTAAGACTGTGTATGATGTGGTCCTTGTCCTTCAATGTCTCCTTGAGCAGCCAGATTTCCTCTTCTTGCTCCTGTAAAAGCTCCTGCAAATGCTTATCAGGCAGGACTTTCGGCACCAGTTTCTGCAAAGTGGCGATTTTCTGGGTGGCGAGCCGAAGCTGTTTCTCCAAATGGGAAATGTACGCCTTATGTTCCTCCATTTCGTAGTTTACCCGGTTATAGAACTCCTCCAAGTTCGACATCATCATCTGCAGCGCGCCCTTATCGAGGTCCACACCCAAAATATCGTTTAACGCGTCGTTTCGGAGCAAAATCGTTTCCGTTTTCTGGAGATCGGTGAGACGTGTCAAGTGCTCGATTTTCTCGTTTTGCACCTGGATTTCCGCCTCCAACTCGGCCGCCACTGATGGGTCTGTGCAGGATTCAACTGGCGACATGCTAACCAGTGGTGACACGCTCAGTTTCAATGATTCAATCTGCCTTTTTTGTGTGTTAACAGTCTGACGAAGCTCCTCGATGATGCGACTGGAATCCAGGCTGGAAATCGCGGTTTTCCGGTTTTTGGACACGTCCATTACGATATCTTTAGCGCGTGCGGCAAAGCGAAGCGTGTTGCTTGTTTCCGTGATGAGCTGCAGGTCCAGATGCGGCTGGTTGCTGCCCAAATGTACAGTGCACAAGATCAGAATAAGCGAGCTGCCTGAAAGCGCCGGCTGGAGGAGCCTTGTGAGTTTCGAGTCTCGGTACGGAATGTGTTCTATGCCAGACACGTAGTTGGCCGTCAGCAAGAGCGAAAGCTTGTTTATCACCGTGGACAACGCAAGCAACGACTTATTGATGAAGGCGCCCTCTTTGCGCCGCTCCAAACTCGAGGTGGCACGCTCAGACCCGGCCAAATCACATAGCGAAAGCGTGCGGCGCACTTCAGTGCTGCTGATCGTATCTACTGTATGCAATCTGAGCTGCAAGATTGCATGTGACCGTGACAGCCGTGCGTTATAGTCCGTAGCGGAAGTTTTGCGCTTAGTATCGCCCGTTCTGATAAGCTGGAGAAGATGTTGTTTCAGCAAAACTGTGGGCGTGTGTATACCGACGATCCTGGTGCCGTACTCGGCGTCGTCACGGATTTTGAGGTCCGTTTGCTGCAGCAGCGTGCCCGCAGCGAGCAAATCGACAATTTTCTCGTTGTATATCTCGAGATACGACGCGGTGAGCGTGTGTTTCTGGGTGAAACTTTGCGCGTTGATCGTATCGAATATATCGTCGATTGCGAGCCGCACAAAGCCCGGATCGTGGTCCTCGCCACGCATAGAGTACGTTTTACCGGATCCGGTCATACCGTACGCGAACAACGTGCAGTTGAAACCATCTTCGAGGAAACTCTTGACTAGATGTAGGCATGCCTTTTCATACACTTGTCTGTTCAGGACGTCACGTGACGCGGCGAACACGTTGTCGAATGCATACGTCGTGCTGTCTACAGCATTTGTGATCGTATTTGACTCCTCATCAATGTGCCAATTGGCAGTTTTTGTCGGTTGAGAGTTTGCTTGCGGGTTTGGCCGAATACTCACTTTGATTGTCCCTGTATACGCCTCCTGCCTCTGCAAAGGGGTCAGCGGGCGGCTCCCCATAGCCAGCCCAGGCCTCAGCCTCGAAGGAGGGTGTTTGGGTGATTGTGGGCGGAAATTTCTCGATGAAGGCGGGCGTATCAAGTCTGCATTGGACAGGCGGCGCCCGAGCAGGGGCGTAGTACGGCCACTGGACAGCGAGAGAGACGAGCTTGAGCGCATTTTGATCGCAAGAAAAAGGCAATTCGAATGGTAAAGGTTTCAGAGTGTGTTTAAGGTTTGAAACACGATTTTTGTGGCCCTTTATAGTTCCAAATGTGGTGCTTGGAGGGCTCACTGGGCACTGCAGTGATAACGTGGGGGAAATGTGTAAATTTGTACTGAAAACGGGCAGTTTAATGAATTCCGATTTTTTGAAAATAATCGCAATTTGAAACGGATGAATTGAACAGATGTGGCTCGGTGAACAGGACTTGTTGTTTTTTCAGATCGAGAAGTGTGTTGCTTCACACATGAAATACACTGGGGTGCGCATCCCGATGTGTATCTACAAAGCGGTCGAGAGGATGTGTGAGGACACATATTTTTGGGATGAAGTTTCTAATCAGAATAGTTTTTTACATTATACATTCCATATGTTATTCAAGGGAACTAAGAAGTATTTTTTCGCTCGAAAATGGTAAATTTATGGGGGAGAATACTGCTCTTTAGATTTACCAGGCCTGCGTGCTTAGCCGTGTTGTTTATCATGTGGCCAATTTGGGCGAAAATGGAAATGCCCCGTGAGATGCAGGATATCACGATCTGCACAGAACATGCATATAGAGTGAAATTGAACGAAGGGTCACGTGACCAGTTCCGCGAAACTCGAACTCAATCAGAACCAAAAGTGCTTTTTGCTTAACTTGACTTTTACATTGCAACCAATCTCACAAGGTTTGCGATGTATCTCGCCATAAATGCAAAAAATCGATATTTTTGAGCGCATATTCGCGATATTTTCGACCACATGGCCTAGAAATATATCTCAACTAAAAGGGGGTGTTGAGTCGAAGGCTGGCCTTGGATGTAATGGTTTATTGCCGATGGCATCTGAATGGTAAAGCGGTAAAAAAAAAATTAAGTTTTTGACAAATAAAGCCATATGATATGTTTTACCCAAGCTTACTCTTTCTCTTAGAACGGCTGTAATGAATGGCGCGTTTTCAAAGAATATCGATGACTCAATTGCATGGGCCATGCTCATTGCTATACAGTTTGTGAAAAAAGCCTGTGAATATTAGACTGAAATACTCCTAGGGCTTATTTTCATGACTGAATTTTTGGCTGAACAATCACTAAGTATGTCGAGTCACATTGCGTTGTTCGCATGATTACTAAGCAAATTGACGTTGGCTCTAAAGATGTGGCGTTTGTTCATTTTGAGTCATGCTTTTGGGTTCTACCAGGACAGATCTTCAATGACTTTTTTGGAATTTCGTGGCTGAAAAACAACCTTGAAACACAACCTGGCAAAATCTGCATCTTTGCGAGTTGGCTCCACACACGTGTTTCCCATGAGTATAAATTGAATCACCATGAGTGGGAATCTGCCTCTTGTGTCTCTCAAGTCATTAAATGCCATGTCGGTTTAAATGCACGTGACGTTTGAGCCCACTTCAACATAAACACGGCAAAAATACAATACACATTGGTGTTACTATCAAGTTCATGTTTGTCTAAACTATGTGCGAGGCTCATGGGCAGCATACTCTGGGGCGCGTAAAAAATCAGAAAATCCCCTTCACAACTCGAGGCACGGGCGGCAAGTGACGTCACGCGCGTAGCGGGCACTATAGTCGCCGTACTTCTTGTTCAAGCCCGAGCCGCGTTGGGCCAACGTGTGCATGGCGAGAATTGCGCTGCGGATGTCGGTGTACTGAATGCTGAAGCTGAGTTTCAGCAGCACCATGGGTGTGACCTCAACAATGCCGCCAAACTGCACAAAGTCCCACTTGACCCGCTCGATGCACAACTCGGGAGAGAAGTGGTCACGCGCGTCGGGATAGCCCTTAGAGTTTGCGTTAGCCGCCAGGCGCTTGGTCACGGCTTTGGTCAACACAATCACGCGTGACGCCTTGACCGTTTCCACTTCCTCCACGACAAAAAGCGCGA
Organism: Metschnikowia sp. AWRI3582; assembly: GCA_002894445.1. NCBI lineage: Eukaryota > Fungi > Ascomycota > Pichiomycetes > Serinales > Metschnikowiaceae > Metschnikowia > Metschnikowia sp. AWRI3582. The sequence continues at coordinate 61,772 of LPNK01000029.1, read as the reverse complement.
GAGGCGCGTGACACGTCATGCCCAGCGGGGGCGCGGCCCAGTCGACGCTGAGCGTGTAACCGTTCATGGCCAAAAGTGAGGTACGGCCTGCCCAGTCGTAGAAACGGCGGGCGCTGTCTGGCCTTAAGAAATGAATATCCACACTGGGAGCGGCGCCRTCATGATACTCGATTTTTTCTAGCGGCCCTCCACATACAAGCGCCACCGTCGACGCCATGCTGTTCAAATTGGCCAATCCGGATATGCACACCACCCTTTTACTGGACTCAGATGCGACCGGGCGGTCAAAAAGCGAGAACCGTGCCAGCAGCGCACACAGCCGGAGCAGTTTCGTCATTTGAGAGCGGGAAAGCGGCGCGGCCTGCAGCGGCTGTAACTGTGGTTTGCCTATCATCAGTTTGGTTGCCTTTAGTGTGAATCCCGTGCCTCTGGGCGGGTCTGTCCGCTCCCTTACTTTGTACACCAGCGAGTGCAAAAACCGTTTCACCATGGTGCGTTTGCTGTCGTCAGCGCGGTTTTCCGCGGGCGCGTACGAGCGTGGCGGGTCATCGTTTTGGAACTTGAACCACCAGTCCTCTTCAGAACCTCTCATTGCGGCTTTGAACATAGCAACGGTATTAGCAAGTGGTGGTTTTTTTTGCACCCAATTGTATTTGGCCGCGCAGAAAGTGCGCCGCAAGGGCGTGCGCGTACCAGAACCAGCCGAGTGGTCATTTTGGCGGGTTAGTGCTGGCAGAATGATTTTTTGTGATTTTTTTTCTCTTATTCCAGAAAAAAGAGGGAATTGGAGTTGAAAGTGCGGTTTGCGACAGTACAGTGTGCTATAAGGATGATTGGATTGGTGCAGGCTGTTCTGGCCATGGATGACTATTACAGTCGAGCCAGGACCTGAGTCAGTTTATGAGAACTGCATACACTTCAGTGAAACGGCCTTCATGGCTCAAATTTGCACTTGATGATCCGTCAGAATACACTTGACCTGTAGAGCTACTTAAGTCTCATCGCTTTCTTATTCTTTCAATTTTTGTTCTTTTTACTGGTTTTTGCCATGTTTGACAGATCGTTTGGCAGTGGCTGCTTGTCAAATGGTACGTGGGAATTCTGAAGTGGTAATGTCTTGGAAGTGCCAGTGAAGGTGGCCTCCGTCGGTCTGTGACTGAAGAGAGTTTGATTTTGTTTCCCTTTTTTCTTTTCTTGCGTTTTTGGTCAATTTGGAACTTTTTTTTTTGCCTTTTTCGCACAATTCGGCTGGTTGGGGCCATAAGTTTTACCATATGTGGAATCCTCTTTCGCTAAATTGACTAGCTGGGCTCGTAAGGGTCCTCATCTTGCCCATACATGAATCTGGGATTCAGTCTCATAGCTTTAAATTCGCTCGAAATCAATCAACTATTTGTCGTTCTGCAAAACCGAGCCCCTTACTGAGCCCGACTCAGCCAGGATTCAAAAACGTATAGGTTTAGACGCCTTGCTTCTGGCTTTGAAGTATCTTTAAAGCTTTAAAATCAGAGTCTTCACTCAAGCCAAAAAGAAGGCTCGTTTTTGTGTTGTGTGTTTTGTGGTCTGTTTTTTCATCAAAAAGCGATACTTCCATTCGGCTCTCCTATCTGGACTGTTCTCTATATTGATGCTTTGCACGTGCCCAAAATACAGCTAACCGTGACAAACGGCTTTGCCCTAAGATATCAAAACACCTTTATTTCTGCGTGAAAATGGCAATGTATGCTTTTATGTTTAATACCATGTCATGCATGTGTTTTGTGACATACTATGACTTGGAATCTACGCACGTGAGCTTTGGTGTCGAAATGGCGGCTTTGATAATACCTGAAACTATCAATGTAGCACATGCTAGCATCGCTACATAGATGCTTACCCCCTGAACCTTTATCATCACAAGTGTCATTTGCAAACCCTACTGGAACCCTTCGTTAATTGCTGAAAAACTCCGAAAAATTGGATTTTCTCACATTTTTGGACTGTCAAAAAAGAAACAAAATAGAACTTAGGATATTATAATTCAAAGTAACACTTTTTTTTTGTGTGACTACGCATATTTCCCTTGCAAGACTATTTGCAGAACCCAGAAACACTTGCATCACTACAATATCTCCGCGAAAAGGCACCAGTCATCAATGGCTCAACTGATAGACTCTTCCCAATATTGGAAGAGCTGAGTACGTCCCCATGAAAAACGTGTTTCTCCAGCTCATATTGGATCTCTTTCCTTTGAGATTGGGAATCATCCAGAGGACTTTTCTCAGAACAATCTGTTTCTTCGTGACACTTCATATCATATTGATTATACTAAACCAACAAGCCCCGTGATTGGTTTTATGGGAGCTCGAATAGATTTTTGCGCAATCAGTCGCTTACATAGACCAAGGACCGCTGAAGTTCAAATTCCCATTTCTCAAGAAGAAAAAAAAGTACAAACTTAGTCAAGCCAAGATATCAACGCAAGGCATGGTAGCGAAGCTGGCTAAGGTTTTATGTATAATCATGTAGAGTTATGTGGAGGGCTAGGTAAGCAATTCTGGCTTAGCCAGTAATCAGATGTATCAAGCAGAAAAATACAAACCTAGTCTGGTATTGAACGTAACTATCTGGACGAAAGATTGGACGGTACTTTATTGCCCGATTCGGACGCGCCATGTGCATGCAGGATACGCCGCACTGCATACATGCTCATCTCAAATGCACCTCTTCGCCAAACCCAAAACCTCAAAGTCCACCAAAAACTCCACCAATTCCCTAACCTTGTCGTACACTGCCATACATGAGCAGCTGCTGACTCGCACGGATACACAGGTATATAAGTAAGTTCAAAATGGAGCCTGCCACGAAAAGAGCCGCGGAAGAAGTGCATGCGCCGACGCCCAAACGCACGCAAGCGGACCCTCTGAAGTCGATAAAAGAGACCGACGTCGGAATCACGCAATACATCAACGAGATCTATAAAAACGGCGGCGGTTTCTACGGCACGATCAAACAACGGTATTCCGATTTTCAGGTATTTGAAATCGATCTTGCCGGCAAAGTTGTGCACCTCACAGATACAGGCGTGGAGACTGGTGCCCTGAAGAAAGAAAGGCACATGGAAAAACGCAAGAGCGAGCGGGCCGAGCTCCAGAACCTTTCTCCAGAGGAATTGGAGCAAGCTAAACGGGAAAAAGCAGAAAAACTCGAAAATGGAGCWCGTACCGACGAAAATGATGCGCCCAAATACACGCTCTCTGAATCTGACCGTGAGCGTCTTCTCACATATGTAAGCGCCGAAGAACTTGCAGAAATCGAGGCTCTTTTCGGGAACGGCGGCAACATGGAAACTAAGGCCACGTTCAGCGACAAATCTCAGCGCACGCAACTACACCAATTGGTGCGCCAGGCGTTCCAGGGCAAATTGGAGACTTTGACCACGCCCGAAAACACGTTTAAAATCGCGCTTGCCAAAAACGGGAAGGCGACCCGCCGCAACAACCCGAATCACGTGGCCGAATCTGGCGTGGTCAATTACGGCTTGGGGCCATACAAACCGTACTTGCACTTCACTGTATATAAGGAAAACAGGGAGACGATGGAGGTGGCGTCGCTCATCACTAGGTTCTTGCGTGTGCCCAACAAAAACGTCAAGTATGCCGGCACAAAGGACAGACGGGGCATCACGTGCCAGAAATTCAGCGTCCAAAACGGGAAAGTGGCGCGTGTCACGGCGCTCAACCACGGCTTAAAAGGCGCTGTGTTGGGCAGCTTTAGTTACGAGGATAAACCGTTGGATTTGGGCGATTTGCAAGGAAATGAGTTCATCATCACCATCAAGGACGTGCGTCCACAGCAAGAAAACGATAATTTACAAGCAATTGTCAAGGCCTCGTTTGAGTCGCTCCAGACCAAAGGGTTCATCAATTATTACGGCATGCAGCGTTTCGGCACGTTTTCCATCTCCACGCACGTGATGGGCATCTACCTCTTGAAAGACGACTGGAAAGGAGCCGCCGAGCTCATTTTGGCCGAGCAGGACCGGGTTGTGCCTGAATCAGTGGAAGCCAGAAGGGTATGGGCGTCCACGGGAGACGCAGGTGAGGCGGCTAAGTTGATACCCAGAAGGTGCAATGCCGAGCTGGCGATCCTCAATCTTTTGGCAAAGGAGAAGAAGGGTGACGACGGGTACACCTCCAACTCGTATTTCCGTGCCATAATGCAGATCCCCAGAAACTTGCGTCTCATCTACGTGCACGCCTACCAGCTGTACGTGTGGAACTTGGTGGCTTCTAAAAGGGTGGAGCTCTTTGGGCTCTCTGTGCAGGCGGGCGACTTGGTTATGGTGGAAACTGAGGCGGCTGCAGAAAGCCTGACGACAACTGAACTTGTGGATGGCGTTGAGTTTCTTGAAGATGTCGTGCCCAGCACGTTTCCGAAAGTGAGGGCACTCACGCAACAGGAGGTCGATTCTGGTAAGTACACGATCTACGACGTGGTGCTTCCGTCGCCAGGCTTCGATGTCCAGTACCCCACCAACCCGCAGTTGATGGAGGTGTATGAAAAGGCCATGGCCAAGGATGGGCTTGACCCGCATAATATGGCCAGAAGAGTCAAGGAATTCTCGCTTGCTGGCTCGTACAGACCCCTTATGGGCCGTGCCACGGATTTGACATACGATATCGTGAAGTATAACGACGAAACAGACTCGTTGGTCCGCACAGATCTTGAGCTCTTGACCGCAGAGAGGGAGGGCCATACGTTATCGCGTGTAGTCGAAAGCGCCGGGCCCGAAGCGAAGAAAACGGCGGTGATTTTGCGCATGCGCTTGGGCGTCAGCAGTTACGCAACAATGGCTCTCCGTGAATTCATGAAGGCCGATAATAGGTAAATGTATTTTGAACGTGAGAGCTTGAAAGCTTTAAAGGAGGGAAATTTTGATGAATGTCCTGACGTGAGTCGATTATAGTTTTTTTCTTTTTTCTCATGATATATAATGAATTTTTCTTGATATTTCGATCCCCAAGAAGTTTACAGCCAGGGCATGGTACGCAAACCATTTCTTACTAAACACAGCGGGGTATAACCATTCAAGCCACTTCCTTGCATATCCAGCAAGAGGTATACTACGCAGAAGTGGGTATATGTTAACCCGACAAAAATTCAATCATTTTTAAAGAGTTTTTTTCACTTTCAGCTCGACACATTTGTTCAATTGTGGCTAGCTCAATTTGACTCTGGGTTGCTCTAATCGAACTGAGTTCTCTATGCAAAGTCAATGTTTTTATAAAGCCGCAATTTTCAAAAAACAAAGAACTTTTTGAATAAGCGAAAATAAAAGAATCAAAAGCTACTAATCATTCAAGATGGTGTCTCGCGGATTGATGGATTAGACCAGGGCATCACTATTGGGGGCAGGTCTGTCAATCTTCAGGTATGAATTCGAATCTGGCCTGGGTTGGGTTTTCCATTTCTTATCAACAACATTATCAACTAAATTATTTGTTATTTTTCAAAGATAAGAGTAACTATACTCACCACTTACTTTAACTTATGGAGTTTATTATGATCTCGTTCTTATTCATCTACGCTGTAGAATTATAAAGTATTTATGTTTCACCCCGCAACCGGGTGCTTGAAAGCGATTGGGTAAAATACCGATTTGAAGTTTGAAACACATCCGGAATTTTCCCATCTAGAAAGTTCTGATGAAGACTGTGCTAGCATGGAGTACTCACACCGGTCACCTAGGAATAATCTACGGAATTTTGAATAGCGTTTTTTTTTTTCTTTTTTTTTTTTTTTTGGTGAGGCAAAAAACTCGAGGAAGGCGTTCAAGTGTAAAGTGGCTCCGAGTGGTTGAGATTATATATGTGTATAGTTTTATAGACAGCTTGTTTGAAACTTCCGCTTCCCAGTCTTAAATCAGATGCATCAAGTGAACAAAGAAAGAAAGAAAGAAAGAAAGAAAGAATCAATGAATCAATGATTGAATGAATGAATCAATGAATGAATCAATGCATGAATCAATGAATGGATCAATGAAAAAAAAAAGAGACTTTGATCGAACATGACATGCACATCTTGTGATTTAGGACTTTCAATGCTATCGTTATCTTATACGAACCACCAGACCAAACACCATCTATACCAAATCTGAAATCCAAAATTTGAAATCTGTCTGTTACCTCAACGTCACCTACCCCCAGAAAAAAAAAAAGAAGTTAAAAAAAGCTCTCACTCATGTATTGACCAAATAGACTTATACAAACCCTTAAGTATACACTCTTCCTGGCTTACAACACCAAGCGGCGGTAGCCTCCCGAGGCTCTGCACACATCCTGGTGCTCAGCCATCAAACGCTGCGCCTCCAATGGGTCCGAGACCTCCTGTGGCTCCTCCCAGGACAAATAATCGTTGGTGTAGTTGGATTGGTAGTCCTCAGGCAAGATCTCCAAGCGCTTGCCGTACGCAGTCACCTTGCGCCAGTCACGGTGCACGTTGTACAAGGACTCAGAGAAGTACGCGTAACAACGCTCGAACATCTTGCGAGACAAGTCGGTGCCCATGGCGGGCTTGAAGTCGGCGTACTCGGCCCATGCCTCGGCTGGGTTCTCAAGCACATAGTCGGTGGCCTTCTTCACCGCACCCAAGAACTTGCGCACCTTCTCCGGGTTGGCGGCCAAGAACTCGTCGTTGACAATGTACAAAATCGTGCAGAAGCAGCAGCAGCCCAATTCGGCGAGCTTATCAATACGCAACATCTTGGCGTCTGAAGCAGGACGGCCCTGGGATTTGCACCATTCCTCCAACTCCACTTGCTGCACACACTCAATACCAATTCCAGCGTCGATGCTGCCTTCAATGATTCCCTTGGCAACATTCATGCCACAACGCACCGCAGTGTAGTCATCAGGGGTCATGCCGTAGTGCTTGGTCAATTCGTCGATTTGGATCTTGCCAAACTCTCCGACATACCCAATCCGCTTACCCTTCAAGGACTGGAAGTCGGTGGTGATGCCCGAGCCTTCCAAATACAAGACACCGGTGAAAGGCTCGTCCAAGAGCGATCCGACCGAGGTCACGGGGAACCCACGGGCCTTGGCGGCTAACGTGTGCACCATGGCCTTCAAGCCCATGTCGCATTTGCCCAGGCCGATCAATTCAGTGACGTCACTGGGGTTAGTAGGCTCCAAGAGCGCAATGTCAAGCCCGGCTTCCTTGAAGTAGCCCTTGGTTTGTGCAAGGTACACGGGGATGTGGTAGGGCGCGGTTTGCCAGTTGAAGCAAAAGGTGATTTTTTCGGTGGACATTTTGGACTATTGTAGTGGGGTCTGATGATAGAGGGAAAAGTGATATATTCCTTGAAGAATCGAATGGTTATTTATAGGATTTTCTCCGGTCCGGCTTTTTTACCCCTTGACTGTCATGTTCACGACGTTTCCAGTTAATAACGCACTTGCAGACCTTCTAGTTGCATGGGTGCAAATCATGGCCCCAAGGGTTGTTTAATACCGCACTCGCCGGACCTGTAGGTGCATACCGTATCGGTGCATTGGGTGCAAACTCCGTCTTGTCCTGCGAGTCGCGGACATGTGCACTCGAGAGTCCAGAAGGGCTCGGGTTTACGGTTTGTGTGCAGGCGAAACAGGGCAAAGCCTCTTGATTGCATATTAGTTTGAGTCAAGCTTCTGTTCTGAAGGACTGGCTGCTCTTTTTGCTCTCGCTGAGTACTAATCTTGAGTAATGTTGTGGTTACTTGATACTTTAACTCCTTCAATTTAGATCTCATTCCCGATAGTTGACCATTGGCATAGCCTAAATAGGTGTATGCACAACGATGCAGGACAGCCTCCTCAATGTTATCTTACAGTCATCTATATGCACGTCGAAGGCTATTGTTTCCCGAATCTTCGGAAATCCCGCTTCACGAGAAATAGCACATGAAAGAAGAATTTTGGGTACTCAATTGTCTGGGTTGGGTATGCCCTTGCGAAGGCTGGTTTTCATCATAGGTGCATTTTCTTGCCCCGATTATCCAGCAAGACTACCCAGTCTTATTTAACCATCTGAAAATGAAGAAAATATCACGATCCCCGAGCAAGATTTTAATCAATTATCTCTAGACTGTCTTAAATCGCCGCTAAGAATATTGCGAAGAGACCTATTTGACGAAGTGGGCACAAGAATTCATGAGTCCATTACATCGTTAGTGTCCCGCGAACACCGTGCAAAGTCCAAGTTAGAAGGGCTTGAATCAGCGAGAATTAACCCCAATGCTTTCCGACYCCYGRGYRCCATGATTGACCGGCACTGTGATTGCTTGTCACCCTGGTGACATCAAAACACGTGAATTCACATGAACCCCCATGGAAAAATGGCCCTGAGTCCAACACTAAATGGTTGCTGAGGTCCGAAAGACTTGTCTTCACCACCTCTGATTAGTCTTTTCAAAAATGACTGCACTCAGATGGAGTACTTTGCCGAGTGTTCTGATAGCATCATTTCTATCGTAGCTAGCAACATCACTGGTCCACCGACGTATTTAGACATCATGTCTGACCTGAATTTCTCGTCTTTATCGGTTGCATGATATGCGTCCGAAGAACGGATTGAGTCAAATTCATACGCTTAGAAACTGATTTTATAATAATGTTTCTCTTCAAGAAATATGTGGCCTTAGCTGCGGCCTCGAATTTCCAGTGAAATAAACAAAGGCAATCTTTTCTCTCAGTATGGTACAAATTACATTCAATATGGTGGATAAAGCACCACTTTAAAAACACATTTCAAGGTTCCAGAAGGTTACCACATACGCACATCAAATTGAATCTGTGATTCCACCCATGCTTGAATCTGAGGCAAAGAAATGGGTGACCTGAAATATCATGTTAATATCCCTCGATTTCCGATCCCACATCCTGCTGAGTCAAGCCCTCCGAGAGTTCACATAATGACATTTCGGCTCTTTGAAGCTGGAACTCATATGTCAGTCTCATCCCAAAAGGTAGCGAAAGGATGATTTTTTGCCGTTGTTTTAGCTCGTCCAATACGAGCATCTTCAGYCTCACGATTTCTTCAAAGTTCACGTTTTTCACGTCAGGCCGGCCTTGCGAGTCTCTCAAAGCCAAAAGTACAATGTTCAAATCGTAAACKGACCACACAATTTGGTGGCCCTGGATCCTTGCAGATTTGTAAWACCTCAAAGCATCAATTGCGGTGCTCATGGTCCGAAAAAACTCTATCATGAACGTGATTTGTCTCGCAACTTTGGGACTTATGCGTCTGACGATGTATGCCAAATCAATGATACTCGATAGTTCCTTGGCAAGCATAAAGCCATCCGATTCAAAATCGTGGGCGTCAAATCCATTTTCGAACAGGATGTACAGTTTCAAACGTAGGAAATATTGCTCAATTGTGCGTTGCACATCAAGAATGCTTTCCGGATTGGGTTTCGATATAGTCGGTTTGAGACATAGAAGTTCTTCAAAAGTTGCGTTTTTGTGAGTGGGGGCCCCAGTACACTCGATCAGTCCGCCAGCAAAGTCATGTGGCGGGGTGATTCTTATGGGACTTCTTGCGTCGGCTAAAGCAATGATTAAGGCTAGTATAGTTGCATATACCCACATTTAGTAAGAGAATAGCTTTTTCAGCATAATAAAGAATATCAAAAATGATGGTAGTTGGCTAARGATATAAGTACTTTARAMWKTTTTGAGTATGATTTGTCKATGARACTCAWTTGCAGTTTGCAGAATTCCAGCAGTACTACATATGGCTCTACTTATCTATAGTTTGATTTCAAGGGCTCTGCATGTGCTTATTGAACCCTCCTTTTCTGAAACAGAGCGGTGGTCACTGGTATCGTGTACGACGAAGACTTCATTATTTTAGGCTTGGTTCCGTATTTCATACCCATGAACAGATGTAATGTGCAAGAGAAAAAACACTTCTTCCTAATTGCAGATGGTTGCTCGTTAGAGCATCAGAGCATACGCGAGGAGAACAAAAAACAAAGCCAAACTGGTATTTGGTGATTCATGACAGCACGCATTTTGCAGGCTTGAAACTCCAGGCCACTTCTTTTCTCGATTTATTCCCATCAGAATTGATCAGTCGCAGACGACTTACACAGGCATTTGACATTGTGTATATCCCCGCCCGCCCACGCGTGAGTTCTTTGCATTGAAAAAAAAAAAATTCAAATTTTCTCATCAATTTTCAAATTCCAAACGAAAACATTAAATCCTTTAATTCGTGCATGCACGGCACTCAAGCTTCAATGGGGTAGTCAAATTCKTKAAAAAGCCMGAAATCCATCGRGTAAAATGAATAAGATSYACCAAAAAGGAGGAACTTTTCTAGAATGAAACGCTCAGAAATTTTTAAACCTCCCTAASTCAACCAATTCAGCCTAATTTCTTAGATTTTGCGATTGAACCTACTGTAGTTTCTGGAACGATGCCACAAGACGCAGTCATGGTAAATCTCAGGAAAAGATCCACGCAAGATTTTATTGGTGCGAGGAACGTGAATAATCTTGAAAAGCAAATTCACCAACTCATGCATACTTTTGCAGCTGCAATTGGCTTCTTAAAAAAAACCAAATCTGTTCCACAATTTAATTTGTGATGTATGACACATGCGACTAGTCACACACATCTTTCCGGTTTGAGGGGTTCAGTACATACCTCCTCGAAGCCAATGCTTATGGGCAAGAGTAGGTCAAGAACTCATAGATACCCGAGGTAAATCTCAACAAGTCATTTTTCGATCAAAATTTTTTCTCGAGCAGCAGGGTCAGCACTAGACTTCAAACTACACCTGATCCAAAATCGGAATTTGTTTTCTCTTGCATCGTGCATTATTATTAAGAAAAAGCACACCTAAAGGTCGATTCGGAGTCCACTTTAGCTCAGCCGCAAAAAAGGGCTTTTCTGAGAAGCTCAAAACTTTACTTGTGAAATTTGCGCTGTTTTTTATTTTGAATGAAAAGAAATGCTCAACTGGAGCAAAACCTGATATGAGTGGGACACTCACTTACAAGCTTGCCACACAACGAATCCAGAATCCACAAAGTAAACACATTCGAGTCAATCATGGTGAAACCCATAATGTATTCATGGATATGGACGAAAGCCCGATCACCTAAAGTCCCTTAAACTCCTGTCATGCATTTCCCCAAGACCGAATTCCTAACATAACTGCCTTCACAATCCATGGCTAGCCCAATGTCAGGGCCTTGGTATATGCCCTTGACTGATACTAAGTAGGTAGTGAATACACTCTCATCAAAGTTCCGAAAGGGGTTCAACTCTCTTTTTCTCTCTCTCGGTGGCGTCATCAAGTTACCCCACTGTGCTTTTCGCTGGCTTGAACTCTCTTTTGCCACCGCCACTCTCCCTTTTCGTTGCCGTATCGCAGACAGCCTACAAAAAACGGTTTCTGCTCTATGTTTAAGACCGTTCTAGTTCTTTAGTTTAATATTACCAAATACACGTACCAGTCTATGATGTAAATGGGACCGTGAATATAACACCCAGCTTATCACTAAGCAGTATACGAGTGAGTGAGTGAGCTTCGGGTTGCTTTTCATCGCCCCTTTTTAGCCTTTGGGAATCCAATATTCTTTTGAGCTTTCTTCTCATTTGCCAAGTCTACAGCTAGAAAGATTTTGGTCAAATCAATCTCCTCTGGAAATTTCCTTCAATACTATTTCTGTGATCACATCGAGCCGGCTGGAATACGAAGGTGCCACGCGTACACCTTGAGCGTCTCTAACGCACGGTCAAATAAGGTGTAGAACATGATGCTCACGGTAAAATCCACGTTTTTCAATTGCTCAAACAACTCTCTCACGGCATGCAAGTTGCGTATGTGAGCAGAAACATCCTCTGCATAGCCCCCCCTCTGCGTGTCCGGCATTCCATAAGCGTTTCGAAGCGCCAAAAGCTGCACRTTGAGCTCAATCACATAGCGCATGATGCGTGCGTCAGATTCATTTCCTGTGTATTTGTCGAGATATTCTGCCGAGTCACGCATCACTTGTAGCATGTGACTTGCGAAGCTCAACCGGTGTGAAAGATGCTTGCATAAAGGCATTTGTCCAATCACTGTATCCAAGCTATTGATCTCCAGAGAAAGTGCCGTTTCGAGTAATCTGAACCCATCCTTGTCAAATCTACTAGCATTTGTGTGTTTCTTCAAAAGATAAAATAGCCAGTTTAAACGTACTTCTACTTCTTCCATCAAGTGCTTGTCCTCGGTAAGGTAGCAAGAGGAATCTGCGGTGGCGATCTGTCCAGCAAGGGAAGAAGCAATCAACGCAAAAACAAATATGACAAATTGAGTAGTGWGCTTCATTTGGAGTTGRTRTTYGGGTGTGGGCGGCAATAAGAGGATGAAAGGGTTAGTTGAGTGATGGCTTTTCTGGTAAACCCGTTTGATATATATGGTACACTGTCCTTTTTAATCATTCATTTCAGCCAGAAATGCTTTTTTTCGAAATACCATCCTTTTATGCCATGAACAAGATTCCACGCATCTTTTCGGTATCATAAATTTTCTGATTTGTGATGTTTCGGCTTAGTATTTCAACACAGTATAGCATTTTCCATTCGAAATTTATGATATCGAAATCATTTTACAGCGCTAAAGCTGACATCAGGAATGATACACAATGGTTCCCTACTTGAATCTTAATAAACAAAAAAAGAAATGTGCCTAAAACAATTCTGCATCTGCGTTCTGAATCGCTCAACTTTGCACCAGAAAATCGTTTTCATTAATTCAATCTCAGGTGCTTTCCTGTGTCAAGCCCATGGATAAGAACTCAAGCATGTCAGCGATATGGGATATTCGTTTATGAAACATCACACTCGTGCCATAGGGCACAAATGAAACAGATTTGAAACTGTTCTTCAAACGATTGAGTTCCTTCTGATGAAGAAACACTTTTATCGCAAACCCATCCGCGGTGATATCCGGTCCACCGTGTGTATTGAACAATCTCAAGAGGCGCACGTCAAGATCCATTGCAGACCACAAAAGGCTGTGTCCTGCGGTCAGCACACACTCGTGATACTTTAGTGGCTCAATGGATTCGCTCATTATTTGAAACATGAACCTAGCCATTGAGATTTGGTCGTTTAATTCACTGTTTCCGGGCTTTATCATGGTATGAAGAGTCGTGATCTCGGAGATCTCATGTGCCAGCATATATCCCTGCTTTTCAAAGCCACGCACGTCAAATAGATTCTCGTGTATGTAAGTTTTGAGGGTTCTCGAAAACTGCTGGATTCGGTTTCTCAAATTGTGCTGCATTCGTTTTTGGTTACATTCGTCTTCTGAACTTTTCAGAATGCTCATTTCCTCATATGTATCCAACTGACCTGAGAGCTGGTCAGCGTTTAAATTGGGCCCCAAGTGTGTTTTTCTGGTACCACTCGGGGCAAATAATCTCTCATGCTCCTGCAATAATGAACATTCGTTTCCATAAGCCAAAATCACTGCAAAAGACGCTAGCATRAAAGATWYCTTGTGAAGTTTCATTGRAWGATGGCTTAGAGAGTACAATATATATAATMTTKTGCCAACARCAAATTTTTAWGGCCTWTAAGTACTATTTTGGGWTRGGGGAGACATTAATAGTATTAATTTATGTTTTTTCTGACAAGAGTTCCAATCTATGTTGAATTCACTCGATTTACTACTAAACGTCGTGAAACACGAATATGACTTCGACTGGAAATGGCTGAATGTTTCATTCTGCATCGCCTGTCCACCAGAATAATTCGGACGGAATAAATGTTGCCCTAGATGGAGTGGAGACTCAAACATGCAATTGCAAATTCAAGATATTGCGGGTAATACCTTTAGCATTCTAACCTTTCTTTTTCTTGTCGGTAGTTTCGTCACGTTTGAGTTTTTTTTTTTATTTTCCTATTCTTATGGCTTGGTTCCCTCTACCTAGATACATCCCTTGGCGAGTGCCAAAATCGGGTTTTCCTCTCCGGATATATATAGAAAAAATAGTTCTAGCCAGTTTTGCAACCATCTTGGCATGGCATTTACTTGTTTTCCAGTTTCAACGAGAAACTCTTGAAGTTTGATTTTCGAGACTTTTACTGTTCTTAACGATTGATTTTTTGAAAGATTTTGAGAGATTGAATCGATTTATTTTGTGGTCAAAACGCGACATTTTAATCTTCTGCAAACCCAAAAAGTAAAGCCGCAATAATTCCATTTAAACAATAAAGCGGCCAKTGGGCGTAATKCTGTTGAGTTTTATGCTAGAAATAAGACGAAAGTCAATCCCTAATTGAATTAAAAGGCCAAATGCAAAAAAAAAACTAAGTRTTCGTGACGTTTAATGCAATTGATCACGTCATGCGCATGCAGGCACGTYAATGATTCCGCGTCCAGTGTCGTCTTATCGGAACATCCCCACCCCCGGAACTCGATTCATCTACGTATTCAATGACGTCTAAGATTCTTTCTCGTGTCAAGCTTGTGGATTTTCATGCCGCGAAAAAGCTTCTCGCAGGCAATTCCGGAACCGTTCCGGTAGACGCCACATGGTATATGCCCAATTCCCCTCATAATGCAAGGGACCAATTTCAGAACGAGGACCGGATTCCAGGCGCAGTGTTCTTCGACCTAGACAAGGTGTGTGAYCCAAATAGTAAGTACCCACACATGCTCCCGCTGCAGGAGATCTTCAATTCCGAGGTTGGCGAGTTGGGTATATCTCGAGAATCGCCGGTTTTGATCTATGATAGATCGGGTATATTCTCTGGGCCGCGGGCAGCATGGACATTCGCCCTTTTTGGTCATGAAAACGTCTACTTGCTTGACCATTACAAGGCCTATAGAGCAATTGCCAACTGTAGCTTGYCAGAGTCAAAATCGGAGGTGAAACCCGGCCCAAAGAGCTATAAAGGTATTGGTGAGTCGGAATTTTTGCAGCAGTACAAATCACAAGTGATAGAATTTGAGGARCTWGARGAATTGGTCAGATCCAAGCAATTGGCTGAAAGATACTTTGCCCTTGATGCCCGCTCAACCGGCAGATTCACCGGCGCAGATCCCGAGCCCAGAAAGGGCCTCTCGTCAGGTCACGTGCCTGGCCTGTTATCGCTCCCATTTTCAAAAGTTTTGGACTCAGACGGCCATTACAAGTCAAAGGACAAACTTGCAGAACTTTTCAAAACAGACCTCGGTATTGACTTGACCCAACCTTTGCAGAAAGAGGGGATAATTGTCATGTGTGGCACGGGTGTCTCGGCAGTTATCTTGCAGGTAGCTATACATAAGGTGGCCCCTGAATTGCCAGTGCGTGTATATGACGGCTCGTGGACCGAGTGGGCGCAGMGGGCACCAGAGCTAATCGAAAAAGATTGAAATGATTTGCGGTGGTTTTCAGTGCTCTGCGTAGATAAAGCGATGGTCCATTTTGCTCCTTTTCCAGAAATACCATGAGTCTCAAATTTCACCTCATGTTTCAGGAAATTAGTATGTTTTCTGTTGGAAAAAAAACAATTGACATCGAAGAAAATCAAATCRATSKCTTAAATTTACTTTCAATGTAGTGCGTGTAAGAAGTTTTGCCCTGTTGCTGCCATAAGTGCATAATGTCGCTGGCGGTAAGCCATTGAAACMTGTTTTGTCATGAATGTTGGGTGCTTGTGATGGTTTTTTTTTGAAGAACTTGCGAAATGGCGGCCCACATTTGAGCTTTTTGGGAAATTRAATCAACTTTAKATGAGCGAGARTGCCCTGACGAGGACAACCAAAAGTTGAGCTCGATATGAGCTCGTGCTTGATGCGGTATGAAAATGCAGATATACAGTACAAGTAAATGATGGAGTGGTGACATTAGCGACAATCAAGCGACTCGGTTCAAGGCATTATTGCCACAAACGAACAGTGTTGTCCGTGCCGGCGCTGAAAAACAAACAACGCATCGATTTTTCGATTAGCTTCAGCGCGTCATCGCCCAGCCCGGCCATCTCGAAGCGGGCAAAATGAACGGCGTTGACAAACCCGTCGTGCGCGTGGAGCGTCTTCACGCACGTCACTTTACCCTGGTCGACCAATGAGGCAAGATCCCACACCTTGACCGTCTTGTCATCGGCACCCGAGATGATGAATCGCCCGTTGGGGTGTGTCTCGACCAGTTTCACCCATGATTGGTGGCCTACCAAATCTAGGATATGCCATCCCTGGGCATTGTTTTGCACAGAAGCCTGTGGCGGGCGATGCGGTAGAAGCACGGGCGGTGGGAGGAGCCAGAGCTTTATGAGATTGTCTCTGCCGGCGGAGACGCAGTACTTGAACCCCAATGAGTCTGTATAGACCGGATTGTTCACAATGGCCTCCAGAAGATACGGAAATCTGTCAATGTTCTGGAGAATGTATTTGTCGATGTGCCGGTTTGCAGGCATGGGCAAGAACCGGGCGGTCTCAATCACGTGCGCGTGGCCCAAGAGCATCGAAAGCCCTGTGCCCAGGTGATGTGAGAGGCGTACAGACTGATCATTCGAGCATGTGAGGAGAAAATCACCTAATGGCGCCRRTTTTTTCGCCGAGCCTAACAGGAGCCGCGAGTTGATAGCTGCCACATCGACGTTACGCACCCAGTCACTATGACCGACAAATGACGCGACACAGAACCCGGAGCTCAAGTCCCACACTTTCACTGAACGGTCACGCGAAACTGAGTAAAGGTACGTTGGGTTTGTCGGCAGGAAGGCCACCGCTGAGACCGTGTGCTCATGGCCAGTGAGCGTGCGCACGTGCTTGAGCATGTCGCCCGCCCAGATCTTGATTGAAAGATCCAGCGAACATGATGCAAGTATATACAGGCCTTTTTCCAGCGTCGTTTGCGCAGTAGACAAGTCYATGGGTTCCAAAGACCACTGGAGAGCGTGCACGCTGCGCGTATGTGCGTTCCACAGCCTTTGCGGGATTGTTGGGTCATCAGACGCGATATCCCATGCGATCATCAGGCCGTCCGCGCACCCGGCGACTAGAAGCGGCAATTTTGGATGCACAGCCACGGCATTGACAATCTGGGAAGTCTGCGTCGGGTACACTTTCGAGACCGTGCTCGGTAGCCAATTGATCTTATCCTTAGACACAAGCACGGCGCCATTCCCGGCCGAATTGGCCTGTGCTATAAGCGCCTTGTAACTGTTGACCTCGTTCTCCAAATCCAAGATTTTTTTCTGGAGCCGGAGCACGGTCAGCCACTTCTTCTCRAGGTAATTTGCCACCGTCGCTGGATCGAGCGAAGTGTCTAGTGCCTGGCATACTGCATCTAGGGTAGGTTTTTCTAAAACCGGCGCCAAATACTGCACGATGGCCTTATGGAGCTCCAGCGTTTGGCGTGTTGTCAAGATAGAGCCCATTAGCTGTGGAAGTATGCTTTCCGTGTCAAATTTGGGGTTTGAATTGTGTTTTGATGAGCCTTTGCGTTTTTTTCTGTTTGGCGGCTAGCTCACGCACAAGCGTAGGGAAGTGAGTGCTGCGATAAGGATTGAACCTGTTTATAAGATGCCTGGATAAGGTCAAAATATCCTGCAGGCCTGAGCTGTTCACTGGCTTGGGATAAATAGATAGACAAAACCAGGCGTGATGCGTTTGCCGTGGCCTCGCTATATCGATAAATACAAGTATATGGTAGATAGCGCGCACGCTATGGTCACTGTTGATGTACTCATCTAACTAACTGCGCGCATACTGGATCCGGTCGTAAGTAGCGTATGATCACTGGCGCCTGCATAGAAAAGGTACACAATTTGTGGTGTCGATAGAATCAAAAGTCGTATTTACGATATGGTCTTAGAAAGCGCAAACTTGGTGGGGAGGACATGATCTGGAGAAGATTTGGATAGAAAAATCCAGTTGAGGCCCCTCATTAAGATCTGTTGAAACCTCACTGTCACTACCATTGGCGTCACGTGACAAGGCCGAACAAGCCTGTAGCAGGCTATATTTATACAGAGATGGCCCSATRACCCTACAGAAGGAAAAACAATTCTTTGTTCTAGAAGCTCTTAGCGGCTCTAAAACCTCAGTTCAATGCTTCTTTAAACTCTCAGCTGTGTTTCRCGATTCGTGAACGTTTTCAGAACAGGGCGAATCGTAATATGTAGACCACCATTCGCTTTAGATTGTTTCCGGGTTGGTATTTACTGTAAATTAGTGAATGATTGCACGCATCTGAAAGTCACAGAAGATTTCGCGACTTGAACCCTCACTTTATGAGTTTGATCCAACTCAAGCCAATATTCAGTACACTTGGTAGCGCGGTCTCGGGATTCGTCTCTGAGCTGTCTTCAACGATCTAGCGTGAGAACAATCATCTCGGGAAAATTGTCTTGGGTTTATGTGAGCCACGGAAAAGTTGAATCTCCTAGATTATATTCCAAAAAAACTCTCATTATTACGTGGTTTTCCTCAAATAGAATAATCGGGGCCGGTTCCAGACTGCACTAACCGCAAAGAGTCAAAATCTAATGTGTTTACAATGTAACTCMRTGTATTCTTTTGAACTTATTCTTCCACACTATTCACACACAGCCTGTCTCAATCACCAAAAYTTTTCTTTGAAAAARCACCCTCGAAGAGAAACGCATACGCTACTCAGTCAATGGTCGAATGCGGTGAGCATCCACCAATAGACGAATATGTACCTAAAAATCTCACTTCATAAAAWAAAGCAAATTTCCAAAATARGAMAGCGGWATTYTMTTTCTTGATTATTTAAGACAAATGTCAAATATCTTTGGTATTGTGCTGCTTGAAGTGTTGTGTTAGGTTAGMTCACAAGCAAATGATCACATGAGGCAGTGGATGAGACAGACCGGCCGATCAGGGAAAGAGTCAAAAATGGCCACGCATTCATTTTGAAATATKAAATGACAAAAGGCAGACCCTCTTTTCTACCAGTATTTGGCTTTAGCACTTTTATGGATGCAATAGTCAAGCGCGTTGTCACAATGAGGATCTGYTCAGCTCAAGAAATACATTGATTCGTATTTAATAGCAAACGTTTATTGAAAGACAAAAACCTGACACAAAGATATACGTCATTATCAAACTAAACACTAAATGTGTTTTCGTGTGGCTTATGCATCGTTGTAGCGCGAGCTAATTCGTGGAGCTGTGTCAGCGCTTGGCCATATTGTCTTTCAAACACCATCTTGCGGCCGAAAGGCACGTACCCAGCGCCTCTGAATTCTGCGCCCCACAAATTTAAGAATTGAAAGCCTACTTTCACGCGATCTATGTAGCGTTCCGTCAGCGTGTCTGGGTCGCCGTCAAGGTTGCGTAACGCCAAGAGCCGCACGTTCAAGTCGAGCACGTTGTAGATGAGCGCGTGTCCTGGGAAGTCCGTCGTCTGGTAGTAGCGCAATGCCTCAATCGACTCCACCATGGTGTGGAACATGTGCAGCAAGTTTTTGTACTGGTCGCTGAGTTTCGGATTGCACGCAGTGGCCTTGACCACTTTCATCAGCGTCTCCTGGAGTAACAACTCCAAGCCAGCCCCCTTTAGTTCAAACCCACGATAGTCGAACACAGAATCGTGAATAAATGCCTTAAGAAGCCTGAAGCTTTTCTGCAACATGCTTGCCGCATCATTAACTTCGTCGAGTTTTTCGCTCTCTGCACACAGGGGCTCCTCATTCTGGGCCTTCTCGAGCAATCCTTCATTCACCTCCTGACCACGCTCGCTTTTCCCTGCCGCATTGACCTCTGAAAACCCGGCCCAGTGCAGTTGATGCTTCGGGTGCTGAAGCAGCAAAGCAGACAAAATCAGCTGGATCTTGTCGTCCTGGCCCAAGAGTTGCAGCACCAACTCGCGTGTTCGTAAATCTTCCTTTGGTAACGCCTCGATAATGCGGCGGATCTTGGCATCTTGTCCGACAAGGTCTTCTATCATGTACTTCGCCTTTGCGCCTTGTATCACAACCACCTCGTAGTCGTCGTCGGTTTTGTTTTCATGTTGTAATGGTGGCTCGTAGTGAGGCGATTCAGGTACAAACTCGTCGAAATCAACGTTGCTATTGACCACCGTGACCCTGTTGTCCTCCTCGTTATTTTGTTCGGGTAATGGCTGTTTTGCGAGGAACGCGTCGATGATCGTTTTTGCCTTTTCGTCCTGGCCGATTAACACCACCTTGACATCTTTCTTCATGTCGCCCGAATTGAGTATTTCCTCAATGAGTGCTTTTGCGCGGTTATCCTTGACAAACAACACGGCTTTCACTTCTTCAGCATCATCATCTTTTGTTAACAAGCCCTCGATAATCTCCTTTGCGTGTTTGAACTTCAAGATCCGCACACCATTCATCGCGTCGTCTGGGCTGGCATGTACCAACCCTTCAAGAACACCCTTTTCCCGCTCATCGTGCACGATGAATAAAGCCTTGATAGCGTCGGGCCTGTCATCGTCAAGAAAGGCTTTGATCTGGGCCTTCACCTTCTCCTCGTTTCCTACCAAGACAATCTTGATCTCTTCGTCGCCCCTCGTGACCCCGGCGTACGAGTGAGTACTGCCGAGGCCTCGGCCTCTCGCGTGAGGAGCGAATTCGCCAAGCAGGCTTTTGGGTGTGAGTCGTGTGATCTCATTGCTCGCTCTGGACTTACCCGCCGGCCGCGCGGCAACAAGGAGGGCCGTTGATATTGCTGTAATTAAGCTAATTCTCATTTTCGGGATCTGATGGAGCTGTAGGAAATAAAAACCGTTTTGAAAGTGGGGGCTTACCAGGTATAAGTAGTTGCTGGCGGAACCGATCAAAAAGATGTTAAATTCCGTTCCGATCGTTCGCCTTCTTGGGCTATGCCGAGCGGAAAACGTGTTTTGATAGGGCACCTTGTCATTTGGACTTTACCAAATGAGGTTTTGACCCAAATTTTAGCAGCACGCTGTATTTTTTCCTGGGCTTCATCATGAGGCCAGAAGCATCAACCAATTCATGAACTTTTGGGGGATCACCAACACTGAAAGCATCCTATAGACATGGGGACTCATACCCAATCTAAGTAACACACGAGAGGACGAGGCAGTGCAGCAGAACAATAGGCAAAGTACATAACCGGTCAGGATGTGATCCTTTCACTCTGCGATTACTACTCTGACAATATCTGRGACGCAAATTCCTCTTTTTTYTTACTCAATATTAGTCGCCAGAGGCKTAATTCCATACGAATTGGATCACGGGCCAATCACCACACAAAACTGAGTCATACATGTTTTTTTTTCTTGTTTATGCAATCAAGTGATCAGCACATATTCCGCTTCTGAAAGGAAGAAAGTGTGCCACCATTATAAAGGCGGATAATGCGAGGTGTACTGTGCTTGTATCTTGGCCGACGTTTCGCAGCCAAACTAGTATGACGACAACAGGTCACGATTTTAGCATGAAAGGCGCAGCATGACCTCTTCTTCGCCCCTGCCATTCCAGAGACGGGAACATAGTCCCATTATTTTGGACTTSGAMCTTTTTCTCTATTAAGAWTRWWAGTTTATTTTCACAGGAGTCTGTTCGTGGCTACTGCTTTGGCTGCTTTGTTAGCACGTGCTGAATTTGAAGACACTCATGACTCGTTGCCCGAACGGGTATCGAATCTACCAAGCATAGTGGCTTTGAACGCTATAATTGATAAGAGCTTGTARATGARAACTAGTTTGCTCAAGCTCTATCCTCTGCAAAAGCATATGCTCCTTTTAATCTATACTTCTGGCTCATATCTGATACCAAAAGTTTTCATACTGACATACTATCGCACAATATGACAAAATTCCCGGAAGCGATTTTTTGTTGAGATTCAGCTGCTGAATACACGCTGCCTTTTGACATGCAAGCGTCTTCCCGATAGTCATATTTGCATGCATTCCATTCGTGACTTGATCAGTTACCAATGCTATCATTAGTTCAATCAGTCACGAGGGCACAAGGTAGAATAGTCTCATTACTTCTTCAAAGCTGCAAACCGTTCTTTCAACTTGTCAAATTCGGTTTGTTCCGCTTTGGCCTGGGAGACTGGCTTGAGCGATGCCAGGGAACCTGACCCAATTTCTTCAGCCACAGCAACTGGCTTTGTTTCCCCGGAGTTGAGTTTCTCTGCAAGTTCTGGTATACCCCCTCCATGCAGATCATTGTCACCGATATCATCATTGCCGTCTTCATCCTCCAAGTCGAGAACCATTCCAGAAAACGGCACTTCATATGTCTTGGCGATCTCACTCAAGTACAAGTTCACCAATGACTCCAGCGGAGGCTCAATGTCACAGCGGGATACAATCTTTGGCGGCACAAAGTCGCCACCTTCATTTTCCAACACTTTACGGGTGAATTCAGGACCGTACCGTATCCGAAGCATCTCTCCCAAACTGACCAATTCTTTTATTTCGGTAAAGTTACAACAATAAATAATCAGCAGCACTGCATCTTGAAGACCGCCATCAACCTCGCCTCGCAGAACATCCAACACTATTTGGTGTCTTGCCAAAAGTAGTTCACAAAAAAGCTCACAATATTCTAGGAGCTCTATGTAGATGTCGTCTCGTATGATATTCTCCACACGGATTTTCGCACTTGTCTCCTTACCCGCCGATAAAAGATCGGCCAATTGCCGACGCAGTTGCTTGGTAAGCGCTGATTTCTTATCCTGGAGAAATTTGAGCTTGGAAATCGCCATTTTGAGCGTGGTTCTTAATCGCTGCGCATTAAGTGGAGGTGTGGGAGGCATAATGTGATATGAGTCAGGTCTTGTGTGGAAGGAGCGAGAAAACTGAGTATTGTCTATGATTATTCAAAAGGCACAGAAAAGATTTACGAATTAAGTGAGAACGATGTGGCGTCAGCAACTTTGATCTTCGAAATGGTCGTAATTCCGAACTCAAGATATTGGCGGGGACTGGTTGTCGAGCGCGCGTTTATCGCTGCCCATTTGCGCGCCGACTGAATTGCGCCACGCAACTTTCCGGCAAACGGAACTTATTGCGCACATGATAACAATCTGGCAMCAGAWRRGAAACCMATGTCATGCCGTCGTTTTCAAAGTCTTGCARAAACTTCTCMTTTCTTTCCTTTGTGAAAAGAAAACAAAAATGATTTATGGGTTTCGTGAGCGCCCAGCCAGGCTTTARTRATAYCACCSTTTGGTCTTCTGGCCAAAACTCCATTCTCTCTACCAGTAGGCCAACAGATACTCAAAATACCGATGACTACTTATTCTCCTCATCGGTAATAACAGTGTGCTCGTGTTCGGGCACACCCGGCACAAACACAAGGTCCTCATCCTCGTCAATGTTGACCTCAGAAGTCTTGTTGGCCGGTTTCAAAGTACAACACTGGATGCCCTTAATCCATTCGTCATCGAGAATCTCCTCGATCGTAGCACGCTTGCGTGGGTCAGTCTGAAGCATCTTGTGAATGATGGGCCGCGCCACATGTGGAAGTAAGCGCATCAAGCGGTAAGGCCCATGGATTTGTTTGTGATGCGATTTAGACCGTTTGGCGGTAGCCTCGTCTTTAGCCGCCAGGGGCTCTTGCTCTGCATCTGATTGGACATCACGTGCGTGGCGCTCGGCTGCAAACTTGTGTTTCATTTCGCTCTTGATACGTTCGTACTCGTCCAATTGGTCGTCAATCTGTTGTAGCTCCTGCAAGACTTCCTGCAGCTGTTCAGCGGAGAGAATATCGRCCGCGGCGAGGCCTTTTAATTTCTCATCCAAGTCAGCATCGCCTGTTCCGCCCCCGGTTTCTCCTTCAGCTGGCAGCGCTTCGCGCACCTCCTTCTCCTCATCCTTTGCCTTCAAAAGCTTTTTCTTCTTGTTCAGGCGCGCCACGATATTCTTCAAGTGCCGCTGACGCAAAAGAAGCTTGTGACACTCGTTCGACAAATGGTAGTCGTGCCAGTTATCATCTTCCATCGCATAGAGCTTGTAACTGTTATCCTTATCGGGATTAGGAATCTTCCACGGGAATCGCTTGAGGGTCATGCAGCAGTATATGATTGCCACGGACCAGAGATCCACGGGCTGCGGATTGTACAGGTTCAGGTTAGTTAGCACTTCAGGCGCGAGGTACGGGTCTGAGCCCACGACCCCGTGACAGTAATGGATTTCCTGTTTCAGCCCAACGTCATAGGGGTACTTGTATATCACGGCACTGCCAAAATCGATGATTTTCAAAATTCCATTCGTGGTGAGCACGCAATTATCGAGCTTGAGGTCACGGTGTGCCAACCCTAGCGAGTGCAAGTATGCAACACCTTCCAAGATTTGCTTCAAGCAGCAATTTATCTCCAGGCGCGACATTTCGCCCGACATCACCACGGCGAAGAAATCGATCGGCGCGTATTCCATCACCTCGTAGTACCGGTTGTTTTCGTGTAGAATATCAATGGTCTTTATGATGTTGGCGTGGCGTAACGTGGACCCAATACAGTACTCGGCAGTACACTTCCGAGTGTAGTCCTTGAAAGACTCTGTGTTTCTCCTGGGCCGGAATTCCTTCACGGCAAACGTCTTCTGGTCCAGCGGGCGGATGATCAAGCGCACAGACCCGCCGGCGCCCGACCCTAGCTCTTTCTTGACTTTACCGTATTTCTTCACCCACGGCAGCTCGTCGTGCATAAAAGGCTCATGGAACGGCGCGTCCTTGCCCTTTTTYGTTTGCTGCATGAGCTGTGACGACGTATTTTGGATAAGCGCCGCCAACAGTGTCAGCAGCGGCTCGCGTGACTGTGCCTGCAGCAGGTTAACGCTACTTGGAGCGGCAGAAACACCCGTTTTCAGCGATTTTTTGACCGGTTTGAAGAGACGCTTGAGCTCGCCCATACTCACCAGTTTGTTCACCTCATCGGTGCTGTTGTGCCTCTGTGCGTGCTGCTGCAGCTTATGGGGTGCCAAGAGGCCCGGCGCATGCACGTTCGTGCCGTTATTCGCATGTATCGGCGGCGTCTGGGCCCTGTCGCGATGGTCTGGCAGATTCGTCAATACTGGCAGCGTCATCAGCTCCAGCGACTCGTGYTTGCCGATATGGAAGCCCAAAAACTTGCGCCCGCTCAGCGGCTGGTTGTGGTTTTGCAGCAGATTCAGCTCGGCCTTGTCTAGCGGCTCCTCAGGGCTCGCATGGGCCAGGCCGGGTTTGAAATGCGAGAAAAGCTTTAGTTTGTGTCTATCAGGCATGATTTGGGGCAGTTTTYTCGAGAACCTAAAGCTCTAGTATGCTTAAAGTAGCCTTTTTGCTTGCTTCGGAAAGAAGAATATGGTTCTTGGCGTCGTTTGCTGGAACCTTGGGAGAAAAGCCAGGGTCCTTTTAAGGCCAAATTAGACTTGCAGAAATACAGTGCGGCGCGGTTTCCAAACGCTGAGTTTTTGCGGGTTCGTGAAATTCAAACTTTTGTCAGCAGAACAAGCTCATGCACGGGCGTGTTGTGTCTAATGGCGGGGAGTTCGGCCTGCTAGCCTTTCTGCCGTGGAATTCAGTGGATTCTGGTGACACTCCGCAACAGTGCGCCTTTTTTCTACGGTATTATAGTATGCGAATAAGGGCCCGCAGCAGTGCGGCGCTCGTCAACTAGAAGTGATCTGCGATTAAGTACATGCTGTGAATGGTGTTGAAAGAGGCTAATAAAACGTTCGAATTATGTTTGAACAATTTGCTTAAGGCACGATTATTTTCAATCTTTTTTTTAAGATAATCGTAGCCATTGTACATACTGTAATTTGTTGCGGGTGAAGACCTACCTGTCAAGGGAAGCTTAGGCTATTGGTCGCACGCGCATACCACCCAATCAGAGCGCGTCAAGGGCATGTCCATATAGACTACAGCACGGTTTACGAGTTTTTTTTCGGCTAAAACGAGCCAGTGTTTCATGATAAGACACCGGATTATGGATGGATTTCCATCATTTAATTAAATCACCATTGAAAAAATGACCTTTTCTTCTGAGTCTTGTGATTGGACTCGGGGTTCGTTTCTGGTGTACGGGTCTCTTGTATGACGCTCGGATGAACCGCCGCTTCCGGATTGCTACTGTCCCAAAGCCTGACCTCGGAACCCCGCAATAAAAGTGACAAATGTCTACCTCATGTTAAAACACAGTATCAGCGAAATTTTGGTGGAGCGAGAAGGAGAGTAAAAAATATAATGTTCTTATATAAAGAAAACTCGTACTTACCATTTCTCTCCTCACGCTGAAGTCCTCCGTTCATGGAAGTATTGTGGCAGCGTACTTGAGTAAAAGTAAAGATGTGAAGATTTTTTTTTTGAAATGAATACAGTTGGAGTAACTGAGTGACCTTCAGAGGTAGAGTACAAATACCCAGGAAAGATGAAAGATTGATTCGAGCAGATTAGTCATAATCGTAAAGTAAAAATGAGTACACAGAAAAAAATCAATTACTGGGGTCTGTCAGCAGACTACTTTTGTCAAGTTTCATCTTCAACGCAAAGCCTGAGAATAGAACAGAACAAAGTAACTTTTCTAAACACTAAAAGATTTATGAACTTTCGCTCAAAATGTGAATGTTGTAGAATCTGCACTTTTTTTTTCCAACTGGACCTGCTCTCGAAAGTAACCTTTATTTTTACTACCTGAAACGGGTTTAGATTACGCGTATGAGTGAAGGTGCTAGCGCTTTCTAAACTCAAATGTGATTCTGGTTAATAAGATCATTTCGCTACTTTTGCCCATATAATTCCAGCAAAGTCACGGGAGATTCTGGAGTTGCTGTGTTTACCTGAAACACCTGAAATAAAAGAGAGCCTACAACGCCCCAGTATGGCTTATCTAGCATCAGGTTCAACCACTAAGATAACATGCATTTTTCGACACAATATCCAGCAAACGTCTTCTGGTAAAGTGGCAAGAAGAAAAATCAGTTCGTTTTGAAAATGAATCTCAAACTTCTGAAACTGTACCTAGGGTCTTGCACGTGCATGACTTTTGTGTATTGTTTTCGTGTCAGACTAGCAACAGTGCAGGCAATATTGGACCAAACCATTCACGATCCCAAACTTGAAAATGTTTTGTATGAATTTGTGGTGGGTCCTTTTGTAAGCTTGCCCACCAGTGGCCGCTACTGACAAAGCAAAGCAAGGGACAAATTTAGTAAGGGGGTGGTCAAGCAGGTTTTCAGACACCTCACAAAGTTGGTTGGAGGAACTGGGAGGGGAAGTAGCATTGTTAAAATATCTGTAGGCAGGGACCACAAAAGTGGCTTCAGGCACTCTGCCGCTGAAAGCCGGGCAATTTCTACTCGAAATTGACTTCTGAGAAACGGCTGACGTATTGACGTGACGCGGGGCGTTTGCGTAGGGTACAACCTCCATGTCAGGCTTACAATTTTGGCTGAAGTCCGTAATGTGCTCTCTGACAATACAGTTGGTATATAGGTCTCCGTTGTAACCAGTATAGCTTTCTAATTCACTTGAGGGAAAAGCCAATGCCTTTATAAGCCAAGGCAGCCACCATTCAGTCCTTGGCCAGCTCTAGTTTATGCCTGACTAGCCTCGAAGTATGACCAGCCAGCCCTACTGGCGTCAAAATAATATGAGGTGCATTGCTTGACAATACTATACTCGTGATACTTGCCTAAATGGAACACCCAACAGGATTACACTCATGTTCAGTGAAATACGACACTTGATTTCTAGTTTCCGTATGGACTTCAGACTCTAAAGACTCAAAATCATCAAGATATGGCTGTCTTCTTTTCCAAACACTAACGGTATATGAGCCCTTTAAAGGTATATGATCATTCTAGTTCAAAGTAGAAAATGCGGACCGAGTAAGCATATGCGCGACCCGAAGTTACTTACATAGAATTCAACGAGCCTCAATATATTTCTTAATTCTCAAATGCCAGACTTTTATTTGCAAACTCGAGCATTTGAATCTAAAGTTGACATTTAAAGTAGCTTTTTCTTTTTAGATCTTAAAGTTAAACATACTCACACCACTTAATAATCTAGCATTCCAGAACCCTAGGACGACTCCTTCCATGCCGTGCCACGGATATGTTTCTGGCGTTCCGGCACACGCGGCCTGCTGCCGTCCTTCCTGTTCATTCTATCGTTCTCCTCTCTGCGCTTCAAGCTCTCGGTTTCCACCCGCTTGATTTCCTGCGCCTTCTTCACCACAGACGGCAAGTGCCTGTGTCTCGAGATCCGTCTCACCTCCGGCATGTACTTGTAGCGTTCCTTCAACTTGTTGTCGTAGTTCAACTTCGAGCGTTCGCGGGCCGATTTCACATTCAGCCGCTCCAGCGCGTTGGCACGCCATAAGCGCAAGTTGGCGTCGTCGGACCCACTGAGGATATAGCGAGCATCGGTCGTGTACGCCACGGCAAACACACGCTGCATGCGCTTCGTGTGGTAGATCTCGCGTGAATGACCCTCTCTGGTCCTGAATATGCGGATAGTCTTATCATACGACCCCGTGACAAGCTCTTTGCCTGTGGGGCTGAAGTCGAGGTCTGTGACTGCACTCACGTGATCCTTATACACGTTCAAGGACTTGGACAAGTCACGCATATCCCAGAGGTATGCGTTATGGTCGTCGTGGCCCGAGGCAAACGTGTACGCCTCCATCGGGTTCCATGCGAGCGAGTTCGGACGGAGCGCGGTCACGACTTTCTGCACGGGGGTGTTGGTGCGGATATCGTAGAGAACAATCGAGTTATCGGAGCCGCACGATGCCAATACGTTGGTCTCGGTCTTGTTGAATTTGACCCGCGTCACGTTATCTGCGCCCCACGAGAGGTTGCTTACGTAATTCGTGCGGCTCATGTTCCACAACTGGATGGCAGCGCCGCCAGTGACGAATATGTCGTCGGTGAAATGATGGTCTAGGCCCTGGAATGCGTGTTCACCAGAGAATGTCTTGAGTAGACCGGTGGTGTTGCCTGATTTACGGTAAACATCCAAATCGTCGGTCTCGCCGAAATCCCCGGTTTGCAAAGACCACAATTTGATCGATTTGTCGTCTCCACAACTCAACAATCCGCGTCTGGGCGTCACCGCCAACCCGGTCACCATGCCGAAATGCGCCCTGAAGCTTACCGCCTCGTCACGTGAGCTCATGTTCCAGTACTTCACAACACCATCGCCCGAGCCCGATGCCACTTGGTTGGTTGCCTGGAAATTCTTGGAAATGCAGTAGATTCCGTCCCTATGGCCGTCGCCCATCTGGCCCACAAATGGCTGGGCAAACATGCGCTCAAGTTTCGTCGCCGTCACCGCACGCGTGTATTCACGGGCTCTTTCGAAAGGGTGGAGCGCCGGGTTCAAGTTACGCGGCATCGCCAGCTCCTGTGTGTTTCTGGCGGGCACATACGTGTCAGCCGACCGGCTAATCGTTTTCACTTTCATGGTGAGGTTCTGTTTGTGCTAATAAGTCGATGGAAAACCGGAATTTTGCGCTGAAAATGCGATTTTTGCGTTATTTGGGTCGAGGTGA
Source organism: Metschnikowia sp. AWRI3582 (assembly GCA_002894445.1). NCBI lineage: Eukaryota > Fungi > Ascomycota > Pichiomycetes > Serinales > Metschnikowiaceae > Metschnikowia > Metschnikowia sp. AWRI3582. The sequence goes on along the minus strand of LPNK01000029.1, from coordinate 32,306 downwards.
TGGATTACAAATGTTGCCGCTCTCGAAAGAATGATGTTTTGGTCGGTCTGCAGTGACCTTTTGATGTGTTCCAGAGAATAAAGAGGGTCCGGGTTTTTCCGTGATGAGATGCGTGCGATGGGGTTTTGCCAGAATTGCATTTAGTGAGCCATGCCGCGCTTAGGCAAAAAGGAAAAATGCCTTGGGTGAGGTTGATCCTGAAAAGGGCTTTATAAATGAAAACTTTTTGAATATGAAAAAAAAAAAAACGTAATTATTTGACGGGAATATATATCTGGGTCGATCCCGGCTAGATATGAATACCTCCTAACTTTATATAGCAATGACTGTTCAAAAACCCGCTACTAAGTCTACAGTTACTCTCAAGAAAAAGGGTGCATGTATAATGTTGGCCGCATACTACTAGTGGGCTCGGTTTCATGGTAAATGGCTGCGAAAAGAGTCTCGCGGAGATTTTACTTTTCTTCTATTTCCTTTCTCAATTTTACATGGATCTATTAGAATTTCGACGTGAAAGCTTTTGTGAAAGCGTATCAAGGCTGCAGTTTTCCCTGTGGAATATGAGAATGTCGTCGCACGCTAAACAGGACATACTATAGTCCTTCAGTATGGCGAGTGAAAACCAAGTCAGATTAGGGCCAGCATGTGCATGTTGTTCTGAAAATGGCGGGAGTCCACAAACATTTGCGTTTGGATGCGCAAGTGTGGTTGCTTAGAGACTACTTCGTCTATGACCTGATTACAATCCAAGCATTTGGAACCGATAGTCTACTTGCACTTCCAACCTCTTGAGATGTTGAGAGGCATTTTTCAATGTTCGCCACTCACAAAAAGTGATGATTTGTCTTTTCATAAAAGATAATTGGAGTCTCCCTTTTACATGAGGATAATCGACACAGTAGAGTCATTTCATGCGATCTCTTCGTAGGAGCACACACAACATGGGTAAGCTATGGATGAGGCTTATCAATTATCATAAAAGATAGAATAATCTGCGATCGAGCGTACCTAGCCCAAAATAAATCCGGTTTTGTATGCTGTGAATATAAATGATTCATTTGCTTGATTGCTCGAGGTCTCTTTCTTAAAAGGCCGTGGATGCCTACGAATGTATGTAACAGATGAACCCATGTGGATTGCATGTGATTATATTTTTTTTTTACAAAAACGCTAGCAATAAAGCTGTTTCAAAAACACATTTACAGAACGATTCGATCCAAAACTAAAAGCATTATACTTCTTCCAGCAAGCATTGTGCTGAGAGACCCAAAGCTTAGTATGCTGTTGGCTCTGACATGAAATGGACGACAAAAGCGGTATGAAGTTTGTATTAGTATTAGGCAGTTTCAAAAAGGACGATTATAGGATTCAACACCAGACTTGATTTTCGGCGATTTCGCTCAAAACGCCGCTTTATCAAAAGTGTATAAGAAATTAGGAGATCTATAAGAAGACTGCATGGACGCACGACATAAGACCCGCTTATGCGGCCAGCTGGCTATATGGAGGTGTCAAGCACCAAGCTCACATCATCGACGTTTGGCTTGGCCAAATCCTCCAAAAGCGGGAGAAGATCAAGCAACTCGTTATCATGCGTGTCGCTGAACCAACTCGAGATCGGCACCGAGTGTTGCGGGTGGAATATATACGACGCGGGCGAGTTGTCGATGATGATCAGGTCTTGTAGAGGCCGCCCGAGCTGCAGCAAGTTTTTGATGAAGTTGCCCTGATACGTGTAGCACGAGTCCCGGAATAGCCGCTGGTGTACTGCACGGTGTATGTCTAGCTTGTTTAGTAAAGGGTCGCCGTACTTCGCCACAGAGGCTGTGAAAACAACCACTTCGTACCATTTCCCGACCTGGCGCAAAAACTCATCAACGCCGGGCCGTTTGATCACATACACATGGTGCACTTGGTCCTCTATTTCCACCGGAATCACGAAATCCGCTGTGCGCAAGTACTTGAATGACGAATGCACAAGTGTTTCGTCGAGATCGAGAACAAGGCATTTCTTGTTTCCGAATCTTTGCGTGTCTTTCTTCCCCAAAAGGTAGCCCGTTTCGGCGTTGAAGGCCTGATTTTCTTGGATTGCCAGAAGATCAAACGTGGATATGACATCCGCGGCGTTTTTCTCCAGCAACAGCTCGGTTTCGTCGACGCTGGCAATGACACCTGCAGGCACGGCGCTTTCATCGGCCACGGTGCTTTCTTTCGCCACAGCACTGTTGTCAGGATCGTTACCACTCTTGAAAACACCATTAGAGCCGATTCCGTTTTCCTTCTTATCTAGTTTGTCGTCATTGGGCACTGTGAGCGTGTCGCTCTCATTGAGAGAATGGTCGTCTTCAAGGGCTGCCTTGAGCGGGGTGGCCTCGCTCGCCGACGCCTTTTGTGTGGCGGTTTCGGGGGGCACATTCGTAGTTTGCGCGGGTTTCAGGGCCGGGCGAGCGGCTTTTCCGTTTACGCTCCTCTTTGGAGGCACGCTTCGCGCCGACGCCTTGTGTTTATCTTCGGTGTCGCTTGAGCCGCCTCCGCAGCAGAACAACGACGAAAACAGACCCATTTTGTTCGGGGTTAATGTACCTTGCGCGGGTAAATGATGTGTAGGCTTGTTATCAACGTGAGACGACACTTTTGGTCGAAATTTCGACGGAAATTGCGCTGAACACAGTCTTTAGGAACCCCGGTCGAATATCAAGCTCACTTGTAAGCTTTAGAAACGCTCAATGCCTGATTTTGACGGGAAAAATCGCACGCCAAGCTATATCCCTGAGAGTGAGACCTTTCTTCTTGAAAACGACTGGAACCACGATATAAGCGAGCGTTCGTGGATGCAGCGATTAGAATTGATACTGTGGAGTACAATTAAGCCAAAATCTATCTGACAAAACCGTGTGTTGATGCGTTTGTGTGGCACTATCAAAAGGTGTTTTCAAGTGGCCAAATCCCGCGAATAGAGTCAACAAGTGGACAAAAGAATCGAGGAAAAAACTTTGATATGGGAGATCAACTGCGGCCCGGCTGCTCGAGGCGAATAATTATGAGTATTTTTCTAGAAGTTTCGGCGTGATTCTCGCGTCGCCAGAATGTGTTTGGGGCTTTTTGGTGGATTTTCTTGTCGTATCCAGATACACAGTGCCAGTGAGAAATGGCATTGAGAACTCTGAGAGAGCCCAGCGCCAGCCAGCAGGCATACAGTGCCGAATGAGATACGGGAAGCAAGCGCGGCACCACCACCCAGAATTTCTCTCGATGAAAGCGTGTTGGTATTATTTATCACCATGGCAAAATTCCCCAGGCAGCTACTACTAATAATCAAAAAAAGATCCATTCTTAACACTGGCTAAATCGACCAAATACTGATATTTCAATATGGAGATAAATACTAATTATTATGCTACTTCACCTGACTAGTCATTCCTGTCAGATAGCAGTAGACTTTGCGTGGCGACATATTCGACGTGCCCGCGGAATGTCGCGGTCGCACGCTGGGGCATTAAGAGGAATGGGATGAGTCAAGACTCAAGAGTCGGGCGTGCATATAGAGCAAATAAGGTTCCACTTTCGGTCCAGTTTGACTCTTTCAGCTCGCTTTTATAAATTTCGGGGATGAGAATAGAAAATATGGCGCTATGCACGTTTTTGTGTTTTTGTTTTTGATGTTATGTAGTGATTTGGCTAGCCTACTTGAATCTGAATGGGGTCCTAATGTTTAAAGCTTTCACGCAAGTGCGTGCGACATGATTAGGCACGATAAGTCAATGTTTTCCGTGACATTCAGAGCCAATAGTTTTGGGTCACTCATGGCAATTTCAAGGCTGAAAATTTCCAGTTTGCTCATGAAAAAGAGAAACAAAGGAAAACAAAGATTTGAAATTATAAATGTTTCTGCCACTAAGTATACGTGAACAACCCTGTCTAGTTGCGCCAGATGAACGCCGCATGAGAGTGTACATTCCACACTGACCTAATAAGACGTCCAATATGGGCTATCAGCTTTCTGCCAAAGTGTTTAATAAACCAAGATTCCAATATAGGGCAAAAAAAATTCGATGCTATAATTGCCATCCAAATTCTAATCCATAAAAAAACTGTTTCTTCTCGCTAATTTTGAATACGAATCATTCTTGTATGGCCCTGTAACCATACTTCTTAACTTCGATGCGTTACGCGTACACGTCTCGCGGTCTCGCGGTGCGCGTGTGGTCGAATTAGGCATCAGAACCAGCCACCTGATCTTCCCACGCGAATTCTCACTTTTTTTAAMMAAATACTGGACTTTACAACGATTCACAACTTTTCAAAAATCTGAAACATTTGAGTRATAAATCACAAACCTTGCAAAAATAAAAATAAAAAACAATTTTCWACTYAACTTGTTTCACCATTCCTTCAGCTCCAGTCTATATTGATCGCTCAGTACCTATTCATCTCCCGTTTAATCTGCTCAAGAATATCTCACACTTTCTGTCCAAATTCTGATAAAATTCATGTCAGGCAGCATCACCCCCCGAGGCGTGCCACAGACGCCGCCGGCAAGCACACACAAGGGACATGCCACGAAACCGATTCCGAAATTCCATCTTCCAGAAGAAACACCGAAATCACTGGCCAAGGCAGGTCACGTGCAGCTCCAGACCCCGGCCACGACTCGCCGAAARTCGATTTTGTTGACTCCACACACGAATTTGGACTCCTCAAAAGGCTTAGCGCTCTTCCAGCCGTCGCCAGACTTCACACCACAGAAATCGCCCCGCTTGAAGAGGAAAAAGTTGACCTTTGATAGTATTCTGCCTCTAACAGAGACGATTTCGCTGCTTTTACCAAATCCAGCGTCTGCAGGTAGTGGCAGAAAGCATGGCGAGGCCAATTTTGGTGTRTTGAAGCCTCACTCGCCGATAGATATGTCAGAGCTATTCGAACTCAATAGCAACTTGGAGTTTGAAGAGGATATCCCTGAAAGTCCATCCAAACGAGGCCGGCCTCGCAAACCAAAAGCACAAACTCCGGGGAAACAGCTTATCACCGAAGAGAAAATCAAAAGCTGGCACGGGAAATCGTTCAATAGCGGGTTTTCATCAGATGAAGAGGATTTCGACTCGGTCCTGCACACAAGCACGAAGCCTGTTAATCCATTTATAGACAGCTCGCTGCCGGCTAAACAAAAGGAATTGGGTTCGGCCGCGTTCTCGAAGAAGAGAAATCCGTTTGCGTCAGATTCAGGTAAGGTCGATTATGCCACGCATATGGAATATATCAACCACCGCACTGGAGAGAAGAAAGTTGTATTGTTGCTGGAGGAACAGCGCCAGTTCAAACCTCGAAAACTTGATTTTTCCGGGATCTAAGTTATTCAGAGAGATGATTGTAATTTTGAGGCCAGAAGCTTTCGTTTTCCCACGAAATTCGAGACCGTTAAAGGCTGATTGTCGCCCCAGTGACAGGTTCATGGGCAGCAAAAGAGTAGTGCATTTGGTTTAGTTTAATGGTTGCAAGTCATGATTTACGAGCTCTGAAAACCGTTTTATAGCTTCATTTATGGCCAATGGGAACCAAGGATTTACAAAATGAAGGTTTTTGACAAGCGCATAAAGTACCTGTAGAGTATAAACATACTGTATGAAATATTACTTCTTCGGTCTGGGTAGCGGTCTGCACACAAGCACCGTCTTTGCATCCATGCTTAGGTCAATACMAACKTCCATCAAGGCARTACTACGCAATGAGTCTAATTTTGTTACTGAGATAAAGACAAGGCCTTGAAAATTAGGTCAAAAAATCTTRTYTAAATTCCCAATTTAACGTGACATTTGGGCCTRCAATTGGTGTCCTGCACACACCGGAACTCACTGCTACACGATCASATCACTGAAGTGAGCACTCCACATATTCTTAGATCCATTATATGTCATAGCAGATACGCCACATCAGGACAAAATCAATAAAAAATGTCGATTCCAGGCTTTTCGGGCCCAAATGGGTTTGTGGAACTGTCGCTGATAGTGAATGTGGAGATCCCGGCGAAATCCGAGTGGCGATTCGAGTGCCCTTTCAAGCTCATCATGAAGGTGAAAATCACCGACGGAGTGGGCGAGATTTTCGGCACAGAGCTTCCAAATGATGTGGAGATTCGGCTCACAGGATGCAAGTACGCCATATATGCCCCTCTCCCAACGGGCTGCAAATTACAATACGAAACAGCCCCGAATAAGGAAGAATTGAACATTTCGAACGAGGAAGAACGAATCTCGGAATATATCAGCGATGAAAGCCCGGCGCTWCAATACACGAATCTCCACTTTGCGCTTGATGTCATGCGCCAGGAAGCAGCCGCCGACCCGGCGAAAAAGGGGCCAAGAGTGCTAGTATTAGGCAGCTCTCAATCCGGTAAAACAGCATTAGCGAAAACCCTTGCATCATATGCAGTGAAGATGGATCGTGTGCCGCTTTTTGTAAATCTAGACCCAAAAGAGGGCGTGTTTTCTGTCCCTGGATCATTAACCGCGACGCCCATCAGCGATTCGTTGGACATTGAGAGTGTCAATGGCTGGGGCGGCTCCACGACTTCGGGTGCCACTTATCACAACCCGAAACAGCCGCTCGTCAAGAGCTATGGATTTTACGACATCTCCGATAATGCTGATTTGTATAAGTATCAGGTATCACAGCTTGGAATAGCAGCACTTTCCCGGGCTCTGCAGGACGACCAGATTCGCGCAGGAGGTGTTATTGTTGATACGCCTACTTTGTCCATGAAAGATGTGACGGTGATCGAGAACATTGTGTCGGATTTCGAGATCAATATTATTGTTGTCACGGGTAGCGACCGGCTTGCAGTCGACCTCAGGCGGAAGTTTGCGCATAAAATCGCCAAAGAAACGCTAGATGTGGTGAAATTGGCGAAAAACAGTGCCGTTGCTGAGGTTGAGGGCTTTTTCACCAGAAAATTGCAGGAAGATACCATCAAAGAGTATTTCAACGGCAATTATCGCACGCGCTTGTCGCCCTACAAAACAGACGTGGACATGTCCAATTACACGATATACAAGGTGGTGAAACTGTCTGAATACGCCTCGCAAATGGCCTTTCTTCCCTCTGGCGACTCATACACGGCAGAAGAAACCGAATCGGAGGAGAAAAAGGAGGAAACCACCTTGGACAAATTCCTCTTGCGACTCGATGAGCCCACAAGCTCCAACCTCGAAAATTCCATACTAGCCATCACACAGGCGCCCGTGCCTGCAAACGGCAAAGTAGTGCCACGTGACTTGCTAAATGCCAGTGTGTTGGGTTATGCACATGTGTCGAAAGTGGACGACACAAAGCACAGAATGTCCTTGTTATTACCGTTCCCAGGCCAGATCCCCCGGAATGTGCTTATAGCTACTGATATCGGGTACACCGAGTGATCTGTAAGGTTTTGCAGGATTTGGTTATCATTCATTGCATTTTTGGGCAGTTTTTAAAATTGTGGAGTTATTAAAGGCTTAAGAGACGCTACTCTTAATGTGACGATATCGGTCTTGAGGTTGCAAAAGCAGGGATTATTATGTCACAGGATCAAGATTGAAAGAGAATTGAGTGATGTGAATATTTATGGATGAAAGAAGACTTGGACCCACGCTTTAACTTCTTAGAAAGCGAACGTGGGGTGAACGTGAAACCTACTGATGCGTAAGAAAAAGACGTTCCCTTGAACAATGTACATATTGACTAAAATCAAGGTTTTTGAATGAAACTATATCAATCGTTTATCGATGAAGAATCGTTTAGATAACTCCGCCGCGGGTTGTAGGTATGCCTGGTCACTATGGCCCGTCCAAAAACATTCACCACAAATAAATAGTCATGCTTTCTCGCGGAAGATCGAGAGATTTGGTCAGGTTTTAGCTCAGTTTACACGCGTGCTATTGTAATGATTCTTTGCACTAGATGTTTATCCCACTGTACCTGGTGGATAATGCTTTAGCAAGGACTCATAATCAGCCAAGTCTCTCGAAGCTTCAATCGCACCGGGAATAACTTTGCGAAAGCAAAACTGGCACATCCTCACTCAAGTCATAGTGTAGTGCCTGAAAGAACATAGCCTTCGTTCCTATGAAAGAACCTCGATCATTTTCAACCGTATGGCCACTGAAACGCAGATTCAGTTTTAATGGCATCACTTAGTAGACTGCTTGGATGTTTCAATCGCCATGGAATACTGGCTGAGTCAGCTCAAATGTGATCTCACAACACCAAGGACACTTCAAAGTGCCCGCAGTCCTTACTCCGAATATACCTCCATGTCAGGTTAGTCAAGTATGGAGACCCTCACGATGTAAATATGAAGTCCCAGCTTCAATCAAATGGCACGCGCTTGTTTGCCTGTGACGCCGCAACTGCACTGGGCACTTTTATTCCGCAGCAGTCACCCCAAGTGTTAATTTCCCTGGCATGTATATGTCCACATTCATCCTCTTCAGCATGGCCATGCACGCCTTCGGGGGCCTTGAAAAGCTCGCCAAACATGATATGCTGCACGATCGGGAGCTTGCCCAAAACCTCGGCACGGTACATTTTGATCATCCCGTCAGAGATTTTCTGCCATGTTTTCGCCGCCGAAATGTCATCCAACATCGGCGAGTGCCAGCGGAGACTGGCGCTGGATCTCTTGACGCCAGGCACGGTTTTGATTTCGTTGATGAACTGTATGCACTCCAAGTACATGTACTGCGGCCATAAGGACTCCACAAGCTCTTTGTTGTGGATCAGTTTTGGCTTCATATGAGGATGTGTAGCGAGCTGGGCGGCGCCAAACAAGAAAGGTAGAAAATGGTAATCGTCTAATCCCCACACACCATGTGAGCCCGCCGGCTCGAGCCAGTACGTTCTCTGGAGCCGGCGCATGATCGCCATGTACTTCGTGAACACCTTCGTTATGGTGGCCGTATGATCCGATTCGGTCAAAATGCCTAATTTTTCAAGACAAAAGAGGAAAAGCACAAAGTTGAGCTCGTGCCCGGACCCGTAGTCAATACGCGTGCGGTTACCCCACGACTCGGCGAAGTATGCGTTCAATTCAGGGGCAAAGTGCTTTGTTTCGGCGGTACACAAGTCTTGTATCCACGCGAGAGACTTCTGTTTCACATCGTCGTAGAAATCCCGAAATTCCGGTTTTCCGAACCGCGAAACCTCCACGTCTTTGACGATAGGGTGCGAATCAATGGCCTCAGACACTTTTTTGAGGATTTCAAGAAGTTTGGTGATCGTTGCAGATGTAGGCACCGGCGCGTCATTCGTCACCCCAAGAACAGACTGCTGAAGCCGTTCAATAAACGTTACAAGCGCTTTATAGCTATCGGACTCGACCCATTTGGCGAGATCTGCCTGCAGAACAATTCTCTTTTCCATTTCCAGGCGTCAAAATGTCTGTTAGTTGATGTATTCCAATCGATAGAACCGCCTGATAATGTTTGCAGTCGTTAAAGAAATGCGTATTCGAAAGACTATGATATGGTCTGACTCAAGAATAAGAAATCAGTTTTCTGACAAATGTAATTCTGCTTGATTCAATTCCTGAGAAATAGCAGGTAAACTTGATGGAAGTGTCCCGAGACTAGACAATAGTCGATAATTAGATTATCAATATGGAGAAGGTTGCAGACTAATGTACCGTATAGGCCGCGGAGATGTACGGGTGCAGACACCTGGGTGCCAGTCACTACTCTACTATTCCACATCACAAATTATACAATTGCCTGTTTTTGGTGATGTTTTCTATCCAAATAGATTGCAGATAAATAATGAAATCTGTCTTAGAAGGTTATTAAATCAAGACGGAGTGAAATCCAAGTATCAAATTTATCTTTATTTGTTTCATGCATACTAGCTTGACGTCCAGGTGCGAATAAGTCGCGCACAGCGAGTGAGGCTGGGGCCCGGCCAGGCGCATCTCAACAGTTGCACCCAAAGGTATTCTCCATAACTATTCATTTGCTATTGTTTGCAATCATTTTCCCCCTTTTTTAACAGAAAACCCACATTTCACATCTTTAAATAAATAGGAAATGCCGGGACTATTCAAATATGGGTCGCTGCAGAAACAATTGCTTTCTCAGATAAACCGGTCGCAGTTGCTCCAGTCGCTTTGGGCCAATCAGAATGGCACTGCGGTGAACAGCCCGTCGACTCTCCCGCTAGATATGCGGAGCAAGGACGAGATTTACAAAAATGTAATCATGCAGAATGCAGGAAAACTGGGCATAGAAGTAAAGGCGAAACAGGGGTTTGCATATGCGAAGGAATTGATGAAGTTCTATAAGCACGGCGTTAGCGCGGTTTGGCAGAACAACAAGAAGGTRAGGAAGTTAAAAAATGAGGGATATAAGCTTCTGGGCCTGCTTGACCGTGCGGGGAAAGAACAGGGCATCAAGATCGCCAATCTGGAGGCGCTCACGAAATATATGGCCCAGGCTATATACATGAACCTCATGGAGAATCGAGCAGAGAAAGAYGCCACCACAGGAGACGTTATTCGARCCGACAGAGCTCTTGAAGCATGTGTATCGCCCAGGCTCTTCAACATGTCACGTGCTGAGTTCCAGATGATCAGGCGAACGCCACGTGATTTCATGAAGATCCCAATGTTTGCAGTCATTTTCACTATCTTCATGGAAATGACCCCTGTTTTCTGTTACGCCTTCCCGGAAGTGACGCCGCTGACGTGYGTGTTACCCCTGATTCTCCCGCGGATCTGGCGKTCTGAGCCGCTCCAGAAATTACAKCKGGAAATCACCGAGGCCAAAATCGGGCCGGTGGACGATTACGTGATGAAAACTGCGTTCAACATGCCGCTCGAGCACGTACGTTTGGTCTGCGCGTCCTTGAGATTGAAAACAAAGTACATCCCCAATAGCTTGTTCCCGGAATTCGTGCTTCGAAAGCGACTTCATGACCACTTCAACTACTTAAGCGTGGATAATTACTACCTTAGCGGATTGAACGGCGACGGCAACGTGTGGGACTTGAGCGTGCAGGAACTAGTTTCCGCGTGCTTGGAGCGTAACTTGGTCCCGGACTGTAAACAGTTGGTTGAGATTTTGAGTAAAGGCCCAATAGAGCAGAGAACTGACGCGTTAGACGAATTGAGGCTCAAGCTCGTGCGTTTCATTGCCGATTTTGGATCTGCAAACGTGGGATACTTGGCCGTGGGGCATTTGCTTGAAAGCCCAGATATGAAAATGGTAAAGAATTGGAGAAAATGAGGGTAGAGGAGTGGTTTGAGAGAACAATTATGTATATAGACAGATCTAACCGAGCCTTCGGTCCAGTCACAAACGTTTGAAGTTGGCGATATTTCTCTGAACAAAAAAAATGATCTTGATTTGAAGTCTCGGMAGTGAACGAAYTAATGAGTCACGCGCCGTTGGTTGGAAAAAACTATCTTCATTGATGGGGCTTGAAGCGGCTCAGATCTGAGTGAGGCAGGGAATATCACAGGAGAGGCTCAAAGTATGAAATATCGTCACGAAGAGAAGAAAAAAAAAGGTTTATTGATGAGTGCCACTTCGTGAAATAGCAAAAAATGTTTTAAAGTGTCACGTAATATGGCACAAAAAAAGGCCCAATCTAGTTAATGAAGAAAAGCTATATGCTACATACTGAGTCAGGCGCGTGAATATAAATAATTTAAGGCCCCAATCAACAAAAGCGTAGGCCGACCCCTAGAATTCACTTAAAATGTGGCCGGAAATGAATGATTGATGTTGTAGTACCATACAAGATTTCCGCTCTATATGAATTAGTACATGTGTAGAAAGAAAGAGTGTAGGTCTCTTCAGCTATCCACTATGAGCACTGATCGTGGCCCTAACAACCCCAAAGCAGGGTTGACCTTCTTGTCCCGCGTTAAGCAAATGCAAATGGCAATTTGAATATATACGGTGATTACCGAAAATCTAAAAACAAAAACCAGACAACAAAGAGACTAAAGAAAATACAATTCAGACCACTTCAAAGCATTTTTAGCAAGAGTGGCCAGACCGAGTWTCAGTCTACATAATATCATACGCTGCCAATCCAAGATATCAACGCAAGCCATGGTAGTGAAGCTGGCTAAGGTTCTATATATATAGTCAAATATACTTTAATGGAGAGCTAGGTAAGCAATTCTGGCTCCCAGTCCATAGTCAGATGTATCAAGCAAAAAAAAGAAAAAAAAAATAATAATAGAATATGGCCCCCACGTTTTGGGCCCTCGAGGTCCGGACCAAGGGTGCGCGGCTCCATGGCATGAGCGTGCATCGGGCCGTGTTTATAGGCCTTAGATACCCATTTAGAGGTACCAGTAAAACCACACAAAACCCAAAGAAAACAACTTTATAATGACTGACCTGCAACCGCCGGCGCCAGATGCCACCACGCCTATACTTATAACCTCGCCCGAGCACAAAAACCCGGCATTTACCGTTGATGAAATCGTCACTGGGTGCAAAGTATACGTCTTCAAAGAGGACGGCAAAAGGCTTGCTGAAATCCTACAAAACCACGTGAAAAAGGGCCAGAAACGGTTCTACGTGCATTACCAAGACTACAACAAGCGGTTGGACGAGTGGATCTCCGCGGACCGCATCGATTACTCGACGCCATTAGTATTTCAAGAAGAAGAGCCCGAGGAGAAAAAACCGGTGAAATCCAAGCTGAAACTGAAACTGAAACTGAAGGCGCCCAAGCGGGAAGACGGAACCGCCCCAAARTCATTGGAAAGTAATGGCGGCAAGGGCAAGGGCGACGAGTTGGACCTAGATAACTTGAATGTACAGGGCCTAAAACGACCCGGGGAAGAGGAACTGAGAGAGGAGGAAATCAAAAAGCTAAGGACTGGCGGGCTGATGATCCAGAACCACCTGGAAGTGGCACGGGTCAGAAATCTCTCGCTGATCATTTTGGGCCAGTATGTGATCGAACCATGGTACTTCTCGCCTTACCCGATCGAGCTTACCGAGGAGGACGAAATCTACGTCTGTGACTTCACTTTACTGTATTTCAGCTCGCTCAAGCAGTACGAACGCCACCGCGCCAAGTGCCTGATGAAACACCCGCCGGGAAACGAGATCTATAGGGACGAGAAAGTGAGTTTCTGGGAAATCGACGGCCGCAAACAGCGCACCTGGTGCCGCAACCTATGTCTTCTCTCGAAACTCTTCTTAGACCACAAAACACTTTATTACGATGTGGACCCGTTTCTCTTTTACATCATGACCAAGAAATCCGATCAGGGCCACCACGTGGTGGGGTATTTTCTGAAGGAAAAAGAGAGTGCGGATGGGTATAACGTGGCGTGTATCATGACACTCCCCTGCTACCAAAAAATGGGTTACGGAAAGCTCTTGATTCAGTTTTCATACATGCTCTCAAAAGTCGAGCACAAGAATGGGTCGCCGGAAAAGCCTTTATCCGACTTGGGCCTTCTCCTGTACAGAGCATACTGGACAGACGTGTTGGTGAAGTTACTCGTGGAGCGTGCTAACCCTCAATTATGGCGCGAGAACAACCCTCAACGGGAGGATAAGGAAGGATCTCCACCTCCGCGCAGTGCCAGCGGGCCGCTGGAGATCACAATTGAGGAAATCGCTAACACTTTATGCATGACCACAACGGATGTTCTCCACACGCTTGCGACGCTACAAATCATCAAGTATTATAAGGGACAGCACATCATTGTGATCACCGACCAGATCATGGCGCTATACGAGAAAATGATGAAGAAAGTAAAGGACAAAAAGAAACACGAGTTGGACCCGGATAAGTTGCAGTGGCTGCCGCCGTCGTTCACGGCAAACCAGCTCAGGTTTGGGTGGTAATTTTTTACAAATCATGCTTTTTTTTTTCTTTTTTGTGCTAGATTTGAGCTATTTCTCTCTGTCAGGCGTGTTTGTAAAAGTTCTCAGGTATGATCTGTATAGGTTCAGGGTTACCACGGATGGGATGGAATGGTAGAGTGGAGATTAGGTTAACTACCTGTGATCAATTATGCGGAAATTGCGCAAGCATTAGCATTGAGGTGTGTGCCTAAATTCAACTAATTACATCTTTTTCACTGAAGTTTATGTGTAAGTGAACCTTTCAGTGTTTATAGTCCTCGACATAAACATATACTTCACGGATATTGTCGGAAAGACAGGATTGAAAGTTGCGTCTAGATTTCCTTATAGGAAGCGCAAGTTTGACTCWAAAAATTATCACYTGAGGTCATTCATGACAAGTCATGACAATTCGTGACCATGATCAGAATAGGTTGGAGAGGGAAAAAACTGTATAACAACGGAAAGAACAGAATCCGAAGGAGCTCCCGCACCGATCATTTACATCCTCATGAACTGACAAATGTCTCCTGCAGTTCCCAATTGTAAACACACTCTTCTTTCATAAAGGGCGTTGAAAAGAAGCTCAACTGTAGATGTTTTGGAGCATATCGATAGTGACTGCAGCAAACCCCAATTCTGTCGTGCGCCCGTGCGTATCTATTCCGAGGACAACTTGCSRACYYAGAGAGAATCCCCCTTTCATCGTTGGATACCARAAGCGAYCTTATAGACCAGCCTTGCTCACTTTCCTTTCGTAATTTCTTGGAGATATTATCTGTAGCATATCAGAGACAYTCARCACTTTCTRMAWSMYTKACTTGTTATTGATGCAGACAATTCACGGYCAYTCARWRCMTWAGTCTCTAGGTGAGTCTGGCTGGTATAGCAAGTCTRTCGTTCATTCGCATGCGTTTTGATRTCCATTTTGAACAWYATKCGCCTTAATTATGCCTCTCGATGATTCAAGCATTTTAACTGGGCGCTTCGATTTCTTGATGACTCATCTTCAGTAGAAGTTAGCTCTCTGAATTTGACGAAACAAATCGACATAGCTTAACGTCAATGATAATATTGCTTTTTAAGACTGATTCTAGTTCGAAGCAAGATCAAAAGCATTGCAGAACAGTTCAAAGAGAGAAAGATAGTGTATAATTCGATGAAACAGGCGGAGATGGCAATTTCGGCCGCGAGTGCTGAACGCTTTCAAACCGCCAGAATCTCGGTCACAGTATGCCAAAGCTTCTCTTCTATATCGCGATTGAAACGGGCATGGCAAAAGTTGCTTTAGGATGRTATCGGAGAGGGCTTCAACTTTGTGAGCGTCATAAGAACAAATACTTCAGAAAGTAACTGGTACTGATGGGGTTACCCTGATATAAAAGCCCCTTTAACAAAGTCCAAAATTGTTCACACGCAGGTTCAAACGCTGACAAATTCCATTTTCGCTCTGCAAAATTCTTCCTTTCGGGCTTTCGGGCTTATTCTGCACCCCAGATCTTGATGCTTTTGTCGTTTTCGCCCGTAATCAAACGCATGCCCAGCATGTCAAACGCAGACGTGTATATAATCGAGTGGTCGGTGCCTGGCGACGGCGTCGTTTGCGTTTCCTGTAGGATGTTGCCCAGCTCGTAGTCAAAGAACTGCATGCGCCCGTCGTTGTAGCCAGCAAACAACTCGTTTGTTGCCGGGTTGATTTGAAGCGTGTTGATAATGTTCGCATCACGTGACCTGTCGATATGACTGAATGCATGTAGAAGACGGCCCTCGGGCAAGAGCCACTGCTTGATGCTACCGCTCAGATCAGCCAGCACCATGGTTAGCTCGTGTGGATGCATTTGCAACAGACGCACGCTTTTCGTGTGGTGGGTTAGGGTCACGTGTGCCCGTTGCATTCTCAAGTCCCACAATTTCACCGTCAGATCCATTGAGGACGAGCAGATTTGCGGCTCGCCGGTTTGGGTGACTAGGCTGGTGACATCGTTCCTGTGGCCCGTGAGCACCATGACCTGTGTACGCAGGCGGATATCCCATACCCTGATGGCCAGGTCTCGGCCCGCACTGAATAGTAGATCCAACTCTGGATGGAGCGCTAGAGCATAAATTCCGCCCACGTGACCATGGTAGTCACGTATTTGGCACCCTGCAGGCGCWTTGGTCCGTTCTAGGTCGAAACAACGGAGCGTTTTGTCCTCAGACCCGGAAAATAGGTACGGGTGCCGGCTGGAAACGGTAAGCGCACGCACGCCCATAATGTGGCCCKGGATTGTCGCCTTGAGCGTGCCGGCGGCTAAATCCCACACCTTGATCTGCGCATCCGCTCCGCCCGTGGCAAACCACGCGTTSGTGACTGGATCGACCGCGATACTGCGCAYCCAGCCCTGGTGGGCGCCCGCGAGCACTTTCCGGAGCGTCCAGGGCGCCCGTTTATGTGATTGCACTGGACTTTGCGGCGTTGTTTCGTGGTTTTCTGAAATCCGGGTGTTCCCTTTAGCTGTGGGCAAAACTCTAGCCGGATCGAGACTCCTTTTGTGCTCTTTTGCCGCTTCAAGAGCGWCTGTGGCAGACATTTCACCGTCTTTTGGGGTGGATTCAATTGCATTGGTGGTAGAAAGCATTGCGTCGAGTTTTATGCTAGCATACATCGCTTCGCTGAGATCGTCCCGCGGGAGAAACTCATTTTCGGTTTGCATAGCCTATATTGGGTTGAATAAAGTGGTTTTCTTTTTCACTGGATGAGAATATTTAGAGATGCGTCTGATGATGCGCCTTATGTGGAGACGGCCGGTATGAAATGGGGCCGCGCGAAGGCAGCGCAAAACATAAGGCCCAGGAACACATTTATGTAATTAATGTAAAAGGCCCAAAATCTGTTTTATTCTGAGTTTTCTGATATAAATAATCTTAGATTAGCTTCAAGTGCTTTGGTCTCTATTTATCCACCAAAATATTGCGGTGAATTGGAGATGATCAACACTTGGCTGAGGTCTGTCAGAGCATAGAGACAGCCACGGCCTACAGGTGCTGCCGCGTTGTTGTCGCCTAACCCTTAGTGGGAGAATAAAATAAGGTATATGGTAAAAGCCCAAGCACATAGCACAGTCTATTGTATATTTCGCTATTTCGATTCAATTTTTTTGGTTTCAATTGTGAAAAAAAAAAAGAAAATTATAAAAATTTACTGGAATATACAAAAAGCATAGTGTGGTCTCTGAGATCTCATGGCATATTCTCGGCCCAGCTCAGTGCCTCAGTGGAGACTGGCGCGGGAATCTGGATCTGAGGACCGTCATGAGCTAGAGCCAAATGGTCCACAATAGGGTGCCTGGCATCCAGCATTAAACGATCATCACCCAATTTTTGTTTATTCGTTTATTCATTGAAGAAAATCGAGCCATAATGAGTCGTAAAGGGCTTTGACCAATTCTCTATTGCTGTAATCACCACATCCTATCAATACATATATTGTGACATTCCCCAATTGATGTGCGAGTGCAGGGCCAGTACTTGTTGGAACACAACACTTAGGGTGTGCATAGTATAAGCATACATGCACTCCTATACCTAAGCATGTGTCCCATAGAATTCTATAAGGTTCTATCAGACCTTATCCATGGGAGTTTGCGTGACCAAGAGGTCACGCCACTGTCTCACACGGAGGCAGTTCATCTCTCTATATAAAGCATAGCCATCCCCTCTTGATATCATTCAAGAGTTGACTAGACTAACCCTAATTATCCCATATACGTGTTAATACTATGACTACCACTGTTTCCACTCCTAGTGTGATTGACACCCGCACTGATGACTTCAGAGCTGTATTGAGTAACTTCAAGTTGTTTAAGAATGAAGAGGGTTCTCATTGGACGTTCGCTGGTGACACCTCACTTACCAATCTTGAAACTTCCATGCAGGTCACTCTTCAATAGTACTAGGCGGCGAGATGGCCCCATGATGAAAAGCGCGCCTCCAATGACTCTAATGTATTACTCTTTATAGACCACCGCAGAATTCTACAAGCACATCAATGTATTTTGTCCGAAAAGGAGAATTTCACAATTATTTGTTTTCTACAAGACGCGCCGTGCATCCTCACGGGTGATAAGAACAAAAAAACTAGATAAAAGTTTTTTCTTTCAGGAAAAGAATGCCACAGTCTTTAGTTTCGCGCCATGAACAGCCGTGGCGGTCTCCACATTTTCGCACCAGACTTGTTCGATGTCCTCCATCACGAAACTTCATTTCCAGGCCTTTCTTGATAGTGTGATTAGCAGAAGCCATTCGCCAGTCATATGAATATTCTATAACAATTTGCGATCTTCAGTTCAAATTCAGTTTAATGGAGGCTTCTTTTCCTTCAATTTTTCTAGAAAACTTTCAATATAGGATGTCCCAAGAGCCGTTTCTCACACGAGAAATATACGGCGAAATCGTTTCCACAACCTGCCAGTACACCAGCATACAATTTTTGCCCACGGCAACAGCGATTCAAACGGTAACAGATTCGGAAAATGATACGCTTGAAATCGGGTTCTCGAAAAAGACGTATTTGAAGATCTTCACCGAGGGCCATTCATACTTCCAGGGTAAATATCCTACTGAGAAGAAGATCGAGAATTGTTCACAGGATGAACTAGAACACGTCTATTTTGCATGTTTGGCTTTGCTTTTGACAACAAACGAATTCACCACAATCTGGCGGGTCCATGAATCTGTGGTTTGGGAATTGAGCCGAAAAACGGGCATGGTATGGGCGAAGAACGATTTGGCATTTTGTATGGCATTGGCTACCCTGAGACTAGACAAAATCAATAAAAGCTCTATGCTCTGGCACTGGCTCCGCAAACTCTCGATAATTTTCGTGCTCAATGATTTTGAAGAACCAATTTATTTGCATTTGATCAACCAAATTCTTCGTTCAATGGATGCACACTATGCCAACTATGCAGCAGGATTCACTCTAGGGTGGCTCGTGAACGTTGCGCGTGTGTTGGAACTAAACGTTGATGAAAACGCGGTGATTTCTCTCATCAGACAGAAATGCAGGCAAAAGCTTGGCGACGTTTCATTGTGGACCACATTCGGAACTGTTTTATCCGCTAAAAAATGTGAATTCTCCGAAACACTTTATCGGCACACGGCCAATCTGCTTGAAGAGATAGGCGTTGTGTCACGTGACCATTCCAATCATGTGCCAATACATGGCTCGTCGTCGCATGAATCGGGAGATTCAATTAAAGGTCAAATCCAGAAAACCTCGATTCCTGAGCCTGTTGTTTCTCGTGATTTGTCAGCTCTTCTAGAGAAGGAAGCGTGCTGTGAAATCAAGTGGCTTTTGGATGTACAGTGCTCAATCGCAACGCCATATAAACACATGCTTCAAAGTATGCATGATAGAGAAATTGGAGAGAAATTGCTCACGCAAAAACTCAGCGAGATCGAAACTCAGCCTAAGGGTGAGAATATGAATAGATTCTGCGCCGTTTTGAGATCCTTAGTCAGCAACTAACTCGAAAATGGTGTGCCTCAGACAATTTCATGAGCTTAGTCCTGCGTGCAAGGAATTACAATAAGGGCAAAGCGTGATATACAACATTTGAATCTGTGTTTGCAGAAGGTGCTGTATTTTTCCAGAACTCTAGGTGGAAACGAGTTCTTGTTGGGTCAAAGAATGATACGCGAATTTCTCTCATTTGGCATGTTCATGTGAGAAATAGTCTTTCCCATCAGATTGAAAGCGTCACATCCACAAAACATATCTTCTCCAGAAAGCTGCTGAGTTCTGATTCGTGTCGGTGTCGTTTCCACTAGAGCTGCTCTTGTTTTCTGCGCTTTCTTCTTGAGGAAACACCTCAATGGTGCCTTGCTCTGATTTGATCTCCTTATGACCACCCTTACTCACACTTTCGCTGATTTCCTTTTTGAAAAGGCTGCTGTTTTGCCTCGAACCCCCAAGGTAAAGCGTGTCTGAGCGAGCATTGTTGACATTGCTTGTAGAGCGTGACTTGTGGCCTGAAAGTGGGCGGAGGAAGTCTGATGAACCTTCTATACTCGAGCTGTTATGCGGAGACAGCAGAGGGATTTCTCTCCCTTTTTTGTGGGATGATAGGAATGGGATGGGCTTGTGACTAAAGCCCCCCGATTGGAGTGAAGACCGAGAGGGCAAGCGCAACTCTGAGACACTTGAGTCGTCGTTGAATTCATTGATAAATCCACTCAGCAACGTGCTTCGCTTGAGGTTCTTGACCCACTTGAGAATGGAATTTTTGTTTTCGTCTGTTTTCATCATGATCTCACATTCACCAGAATCGATTTTGTTGCCGCTGACTCTTTTCTCAGAAAGTTTCGTGGTATGCCAAAGTTTGTCGTTATTCTCAATTTCATGCGATAAACCCTTGTCTTCGTCACTTTTTCTTTGACCATTTTTGATTTGACGATTTTGCTGCTCCGCGTGTTTTTCCCAAATCGCAACTTGGCGCATATTCATTTCACAACTTATAGCAACCTTTTCGAATATGCAATGCTTCATTTTGAGCTCTTCCAGCTGATGATCTCTGGAACAAAGATGAAATTGCTTTTTCAATTGTCTTAATTCTTCAAGACTAGTTGGTGTTTTGGGCTCTTCAGCTGGAATCTCTTTTGTCGTCATCAGAGGTGACGGTGATGGAGAAGGTGAAGGAGTATGCGGTCTTGATTGTGAAAGACATGGATACTTTGAAATGAATCTTTTCGGATCAAATGGCGCTAGTCCGACCGTTTCAAATGATTTTTTTATTTGGCATTCATTCATCACCTCCCTTCGAGTGTAAACGTATTCCCCAAGATAATGCACTTTGTCAACATTCGCTTTTCCTGTCACGCTTTCCTTTACACGCTTGCAGTAAGACTTTCCCAGCTCGCCAAAGGGCCAAGTATCAAGAGGTAACAAAATATGAGACAATTTCGGTGGAATGCATAGCGGGATGATTTTGTATAGCTCGCAAAGTCTGTAAAAGGCAAACCCCAACTTATCAGCTTGGCCATCGAGCATCAATAGACGGAATTGTCCCTTCACACAGCCTTCTGTCTTTGGGTGGAAATGGTTTTGCAACCAATGCAAGCCGATATTGTGTGGATTCCATAGTTCCAGACATATCTCAATCTGCCAATCAGCCGGTATTTTCTCCGCTTCCAGTTTTGAGGAAGGCCCGATTTGGAAACTGACAAATGCTGGCAATGCCCACCCTGATGCATTGGTGCATTCGATGACGGTGGCCATATCCATCCTTTTTCTTGTGCGTTGGCGCCGCCTGCCCGTATCCCTTGGTAAAAAGACCTCTTCCATGTTGGCGCACAATTCCATATCTCTCACGCTGAGATTGTAGATATCGTTCTCGTGTATATCATAGATGGCTTTGATATTCTCCACGCGCCTGAACCAATTTGGAATCGATGCCGCAAGATCGCTTTTTTCTTGTTTACGTTTCTTGAGACGCTCGATGAGTTCAGCCAGTCGATTCACGAACTTCTTCACCCAATATCCCGTCACTCGTTTACTAGGAGTCTCTTCGCGTTCCATAAGAATCATATCGGCCATTGCTTGGATATCGACCATTTTGGGAGCACAACCAAGGTCATCGAGTAAAAGCACTCGCTGGAAAAGAGTGATTTCTTCATCCTTGACCAATTTGGCGATTTTAGGCCGCATCTCATGTTCAGCCAGTGTACCATAAAATCGATCATGTAGATTTGACGCGGCTGCAAAATAGAATTCCGTCGCCTTAATTAGAGAAGCCATGTTTTTTCTTTCAGATGCTTCGGTTTCAGACTGGGTTTGATTTTCGTGACTCGCCGAGTTTAGATCAAGGCTTTTCTGACTCTGAAGCATTTTTTTAATCTTTTTTTCTTCTCGCTATTGTGGTCCAGATAATTCTGTGACCAGTCGAAAATATAAGCTTTGCACCATAATCGCAATCCGCGCACGCATAGATTGTTTTGAGACAGAGCTAAATGCCAAGATATGGCAGAAAATGGATGATTCAGATACTTTAAACAATCTCGAAATTTGCAATCGCCCGAGAATACAGCCGTTTCCGCCTTCAAAGACATTTGTGGAAAAATACTCTGCCAAAGTCACTCCAGGATGGGTGACATTTTAACTCAAGAGTCGTTGTGCATAGTAATTACCCGTGCTCGATCTGGCAAAGGTGAAAATGACTTTTCCCGGTCTATTTCTGGCGGGTTTTTATTTTATCTGGTATATAATTGGGCCATCTATAGCGCTCATTTGGGTGACATCAGGAAGAACAAAGTGGAAAGGAAACATACTCAACTGCGAATATGCTCCTATCGTAGGATCAACCAAGTTAACGGACCCACTGAGCATACCGCAAAGCACATAAGCTAATCACCGAAAAACACAAAAATCTTGTAATACAAACATCTTCACAATTGACCAGCTTTTCGGCGGATTGTTATCAATCACAACAGATATTTGCACGCAATTGCTCAAGTGAGGATGCCAAACGATACCCCAGATTTCGACTCCAAATTCCCAACACAGATTTCGACCCGCGCACCCGTACATCCCGCTGACGCACATTCAGTAGCATTTCTCGCTCCACGCTACCCATCAGCCACTGAGATCTGACCCCCACCTGTCATTCCCATCTAGACAAGTATCCCAATTTTTGACATAATGGTATGTGAATTTTGAACTTTCGAAAAAATCCTCTCACGTGATGATCCTAACTGGTAGCTCAAAATCCGTCAACTACAGAAACAGAGGCAGCAGGAGAAACTTGCTGATCTGGCGGCACAGCAAACAGTGGGTGTCCACGGCAAAGTATCGGCTGCCCAAATTCGATTGCAAAAAGACATCACCGAGCTCGAGCTCCCGCGGCTGATCTCGATCCATATGCCTAATCCGCAGGACTTGTTCCATTTCGAGATCGAGATATGCCCCGTAGAAGGCCATTATCAGGGCGGCAGATTCCATTTCAAGGTGGATATCTCCGACAATTACCCGATCGACCCACCAAGAATCAAATGTTTGCAGAAAATATATCATCCGAACATCGACTTGGACGGAAATGTGTGCTTGAACATCTTGCGTGAGGATTGGTCGCCAGTGCTATCACTCAATGCAGTGCTTTTGGGGCTAAATTTTCTTTTCTTGGAACTAAACCCAAACGATCCGCTCAATAAAGATGCGGCCAATACTTTGGTCAAAAGTCCAAATGTGTTCGCCAGAAACGTGAAGTTGGCCATGCGTGGCCTGATCATAGATCGTGAGGAATACGACCGAGTCATTTGATAAAGGGGTCTTTGGAATTTCTTGAAGGAGTAATATCCACAGATCGAGATAGCATGCCGATTAAAAGCTGCAGGACTGCTAGACTGTGCTAGCCTTTTCGAGGAGCCACAATACCTCTACGAAAACTCTGCTGATCGAGCTTAGGAGGGGGTTCGTCGAAAGCCTTCGTGTGCGTCCAGAAAACGCTAAAGTGTTTCTCGATCTAACTTGTTACCAAGTTGTCACTCTGGTGATGTTTGTGACTGAACGTTCCTGGAATTCGGGGGAAACCTCCGTTGATGCATCCTCTTACAATGGAGACCATCGAAGTTCCTTGCATGTCTTCTTTTGGCAAGCTACGATGTTTGAAACCAGGGTTGTTCCAGTTGTGAGGGACAAATGACATACAGATTCCAGCATGAATATCAAATATTGAAGTTTCAAATTCCCATCTTCCGTGGACCCACACACAACGAGCAAGAAAATATGCTCACTCTCATCATTTGAGTCACCGGCGAGCCGATGCGTCACTCAACTTGGAAAACGACATGCTTTTAGTCACGGGTCAACGTTTTTCTAAGTTTGAACGTCATTACCTTTTGGGTTCCCTACATGTTACTTAAATAGCTTTTCAAAACATACCCCCGCCAAAAGGATGGCCGCCAAAAGAGCCATCGGAAAGAGGACCACCAAATCCTCCACCTGATTTACGTAAGTTCCCGGGAAGCCCCATGCCCATATCCTCCAAGTTGTTCTCGCCATATGGATCGTCATATCGTGCACCTGGCGGGACGCCTGACCGAGATGTATTTCCTTGACGTTGGCCAAACATTGGGTGGTCTGCAGTGGGGTACATTCCGCCTCCTCCGATGTCGGCAAGTGGATCGAGGTACGGTTTCATGAGCGGGTCACGCCCGACTCCTGGCGGGTAAAGGTCGCGCTCGCCAATTCCAAAATTTCCTAATTGTGGTGCTGCATTTCCGTGTTTTTTCAAATCGTACTCATCTTCAAAATCTGGCATATCCGCGGGCCTAGTGAACGGCCTAGAGCCTGGATTTACAGCCATTTTCGAAAAGTCCAGATTCGAGGCTGGAGCCAGTTTTCGGTCGCGACTTTCACTGTCCGGACTGTCCGGTCCCTTCTCCATAGGTTTGGATTTCTGCCAGAACCCGCCCTGTTCCAAAAGCTTCGTATCTACAAAAGACGCGAAAACGTCCTCCAAATCCTTGATCTTGGTTTTCTCGACAGGCATGGATACGCCAAGGCCACTTAAAGGCACCTGTACTGCACGTATAGTCTCGCCGCTAATGAAATTGATGACTGTGTTTTCATCCGAAAGCTTTGTGGCGGTTATTGTGGCTGTCTGGGGCAGATCCTGGAGTGTCCATTGACTATGGGTGTCGCTGGAGAGAGTCTGTAGGACAGACGTCGATGGAAGATTAAACTTCTGGCAAAGATAGGGTCTGACAAGCTCCACTATTAGCTGAAATCCCGATTCACACATCACCATTGATTTGGACGAAGTAATGTTGTTGCACATATTCGAATGTTTTGAGTGTTTGATGAGAAACGATTTGCCCCTCAAGCTTAGTGAGCGAATTATGGGGTAACGTTAGAACAGCGCGCGTGCATATGACGTCAGCAATTTCAGCCAAGTAGGGCGCAAGAGTAGCAGAAGCCAGTTTTGAAATTCCGTGATGCTTGTGCAAATAGTGCTACGTGCTGCAGTTCCTTTATTTTCCTAATCCAGTATGCTCTGTTTCTCAAGAATTTATTGTCCAGTGTGGCGACCAATATGTATGGTGACGCTTGAGTCATGTGCGCTACGCAATGATGTGGCATGTATGAAGGCAACAACAGAATTGGGTCTTTAATTCGCGTCTGAAAGAAATTAGTGAAGAATCGATTCCTTAGGCTGGTTTCTGTCACTTCTCAATATTTGCTCATCAGCAAGAATACAACACACGGGCTACTTTGCTGCTAAACTGTCGTCACGTGACTTTCTCAAATGGCGGTAGCAAACTGGGATGGGTGGTTGCAACTGATTGATCTGATTAATAGCCTCTTCAATTTTTTTCTCTCCTTTCTCCTTTTTCACTTTTCCATACAGAAATCACGGATCACGATTTCAACCCTTGCCATGGCACAGTCTTACAACGGAGAGAAGTCCGAAATTGGGGCACGTGACTGACTCCTCGCATAGGCGGCTTCAGCCAGGGCGATCGCAACCTCAATTGGGCTCAACTGAGGTTTTTTCCCGATATTTTCGATCATCTGACAGATGCCTACTTAAGCTTCACTCTCTCAAGTTTGGAGAAAATCGATTCTGATTAAGGGGTCAGTTTGATTCGCACGATACCTAAGATGTGAATGGTCTGTCCACGGAGACAAGAACTCATATGGGACCGTGCCACACAGACCTTATCACAAGTCAGGGCAGGAAGTGCTCCAAGCTTTAAAACTCATCTTTCGAATTCGTATGGGCATGCTTCATGTCAGGCGCGGTTTCCGTCTTGGGGCTTTATGTATCTCGTATACGATTTTTTGTGATCTTTGACACCAGGATCAGGATCAGGCTAGGGACGAAAAAATGAGGGAGGCCTGAATCATTTTGAGGGGTTTTCTTTTTTGTATTTTTTTTTTTTGAAAGCGTCCTGAAACCACAAAATCCACTTTTCTCCGATCACGCTGATGATTTTGCTTTGAGTTTTGGCATTCCCGAGAGTGTCTTCCCTTTACTCTACATTTTCCTCGAAGGCTTGATAGATGCACACGCAAAAGTTCGATATATGTGTGGCTGATGGCTAATGTTTGTGTTAGAAGCGCCGAATGACTACTGAAATACTTGAAAGGTCAAAGTTTGGCAAGCCTACAGTATACCAAAAGCATACAATTGATTCTGGAGAGCAAATTTAAGGAAAGCGCGGGAAAGTGCTTATAGTCTCAGTGAGGCTTCGTCGCTGTCAGGACTCACAGTATGTTGATACTCCAACGTTTCCTCGGGGCCGTCGTGTTCCTGATCATCCACCATGGCCTCATTATTCTCCGTGCCTTGGGTTTCTGATCCCATCGAAACCCCAGTATCGATATTTTTTCCTGTGATTGTTTCATGTTTTGAAGTGGTCTCGTCAACCATGAAAAGCCGGGCTTCAGTAGGGTCAATACCACTAGTGGCTTTCGCGGTCTCACCCTCCTGGCCCTCCAAAGTGGAGAGATCATACAACCCTCGATAAGACGCAAGCTTGCCACCCGAATCCGTTTCATCGCGCGGGAACGAGTCGCTCATGGCGGTTTGATAGTCCAAATCGACATCTTCCGCCTGAGACAAGTGGTGGATCGATGCGGCGCCGTTTTCCGGGATCATGTTTTCCAACAGACCGGTTTCGCTGCGCATATCGCCGACAGACTCGTCAGTTTCCGACGCCGCCGAATCTGGGCGTCGCGGGTCTTGCGGGATTTGGGAATCCTGCTGGGTCGTGTTTTCCTGAACTCCCAGAGTTTGCGGATTGGGCGAACCGGTCAGAGTTTGTGGAGTTTGCTGAGTTGTCAGATCCTCAGTGATATCGGAAGGCCATTGATACTTCACCACAACCACGCTCAAATCTGTTGGAAACTCTTCCTCGTCGGTGCAAGTGGGCCAGCACGAGCATTTCAGCGAAAGCGCAATTTGCTTGCGCCTGATCTTGCGCACCACCAGGCCTAGAAACGTTTGCGCCAACTCAATTGCCAACGCGTCGGGCTGCGAGCTCACCAAGTGCGCAAAATCCTTGGGCTTGGAGTACTTGAACACATCCGCCAGGAAAAGCAACAACACGTCGCCGCGCTGAGTGGCCCACTCATAGTCCAACTTGCCGGTGAACATGTCGAACACGTGCCAGTGCGCGGTGTCGTCATGCAAGTCTGGTTGCGAAACGGGCACCGTGACAAACGGCTCTTTGTCCGGGTGAGCTTTCGTCTCCGTCTGTCGGAAAACGTGTCCGTTGCGTACCCACACGGCGCCGGCGTCTTTCAACACGCTGACGGTGGTTTTTCCCCGCGGAGACACAACCGCAAACACAGCCGCGCTGCACCCATCGGCAACGTCCTCCTTCCTCGAGACCTCTCGATACGCCCGGTCCATGAGCGTCAGCGCACGCGTACGGCTGCCCCACGCCTGTTCGAAAAGGTCGCCCGCCGTTTCACAGAGATCCTGCGGCATTCTTGAGTCTGGCAAAATCTGGCGTTTTTCGCCCGCCAGAGCGTCCGCCACGCCGACTGCGGTGCTATTGTCGCGGTTGGATCGCGCACGGAACGCGGCTGTCTGGCGCATTGCCGTTCGGGGCTCTTCCACTGATTGCCTGAGTGCACATAAGTCGACTGTGACGACCTCGTGTGGGGGCGGCGGTGCCTGCTGGTTCAGGTTCCAATTGTCTGGCTTGGGGCCGCGCCAGCCTTGCGGGACTTCGTCGTCAAAATCGTTTTTCGGCTCGGAATAGTCGTGGATATCTGCCTGAATTCTGTAGAGTCGCCTGTTGCCGCGCCAGAGCGAATCGTGTGCCTCGCCATCCAGGCCCGAGGTATCCATGAGCATCTCGCGCGCCGGTCTGTTGAGATTAAGGGTGTGGACGTTTGCAGTGTCTTCGGTATCAGAAACAAATCCGGATTCGGGAACGCTCCCGGCACTCCCAGGACTCTCGGGCGTCTCCACGATCTTCAACGTCTCCATGCTATCCATATTATGGACCTCTGGCGGGTTTGGCTGTGGGAAAGCATCCAAAAGGGGGTTCTTGCTGGACGCTGCAGGAGGGTCGAAGAGTGACTCATCAATGCGAAAAACGTTTTCCCACAGATCGCTCAAGTTTGGGTACTTCTCTCGGAAAGTTTTCCAGAACGCCTGGTGCTTCAACTCTTTGGCCAATACGGACGCTTCCACATCTATTTCCTCGTGTTTCTGGTCTTGCAGCTGCTGTAAGTCATCGAGCTCTGTGCCTTCGGTCTCATCTTTTTGGGTATGTACGTTCAAATGACCGTTCTGCTTGGCCAGGTCTCTGCTGCTACTTTTGCCAGCAATCGGCTTCGAAAACGACCGGTTGCGCGACACGGAGGGCCTCAGTATGGTGGCCGTGCTTGTTTTCCCGCCGGGTGGCTTTGCAACTACATATCGTGGCGGCAAAGGCAGATTTGGAACGGCTGGTGGTGGTGGCTGCTCTGAAACCACATCGTCGGTCTCGTCTCGTTTTGCAATTATGATATTATTCGCGTACTTTCTTCCGGGGTTGTGATTTTTGAACGTGAGTGTTTCTCCCCAAACTTTTGATTCCTCATTCACTTGGTAAGGCCGTGATTTCAGTTGGCCAAAGAACAGCACTTGTTTCTGGTCCGGGTTTGAGATCTGTAAAGCAAGCGCCGCTGCTAGATTGAACAAAACTAATTGCGCGATAGTCATTATAGGGCTGATTCGTGTTCCGTAGAGCATCATAGGAGCAGACTTTTGAGGCTGACGTGAAGTTAAATGACACGGCGTGTTTTTTGATTTAATTGGCCGCTGCCTTTTCTGGACTAAACCGAAAATACAGAATCGGAAGGGGATGCACTTGTTTATGTATCTTCAGAACTGCCGTCCATATCGCCAGAACATATGATTTTTTGAGCAATTATAAAACTCTTTTCGGCGAACAATGTGAATCCGCCGATCCATACAAAGCTCTGACACCCGCTTGGTCATTCTTTGTATGGTATGTGCTTTATATCATAGTCATCGGGCTTTCTTTGATTCTTATCATTTTGTTCAACGTGGACCCCATCCATTGACAAAAGCATCCGTTGCAAAATCTACTTGGCTGACTCATCCCATTTCTTCAAAAAAGAATAGTAGTCGAATCTCTCACGTATGTTTTAAACGGCGTATAATTCCGCGGTCAATAGACCGCAATTGAGTTTACGAGAAATATATCATTGTTCACAAACATTCGCAATCGAATGCGGCCAACTTCAAGCTATGTTCACCTACACATTGTTCTAGCCATCATTGTTGTGGGTTTCGACAACAGACTAGGCGGATTTGTTGTATTCAGCAAGAATTTAGCCAGTATTCTTGATCGTATTGGGCATTTGTCTGACCACGTCTTAAACCGTCACGCATTGACTGCTATTTCTAAATTAGGTCCACCAGTGATTCCTTGAATCAGCTTTACGATTGTTGAGTCTGTGTTTTCGCCCTGAAGAGTCCCGACATTTCGTTGTTTTGGCTTTTTGGGCAACTATTTTGGCAAGCCAGGAGATGTTGAGATATTCGGTGAGACCCGTGAAATGTCGATATAAAAAAGTCTTTTTAAGCCCCAACGGTCACGGGAATACTCCTTTCGGAGATCACCGAGTTAAAAAAGAAATTCGAAATTTAATGAAACTTGCAAGCTACAACAATGCCGCTGTGATATTTTACAACAATAGCAGTTTCAGAGAACACATGGATTGTCCCCAAAACAGTCGCAAATAGAGCTAGAACCACGAGATTATTGTCCGGAACAAGCCTCTGAGTGATGTGCTGTAAAAGCAGTTTGCCGTTTAGTGACAGGATTCAGTGGCATGCAATAGGACGAGAAATGTCATGCCATTGATGAAATCTTAAGTTTAGGCGTGCGGCGAAGCTAGAGCACCAACACTTCGCCCTTTGTGGAGTCAGCATCCGCAAATCAAGCACAAGAAAAGGTTTGTGTTTTGATAGCACCCAAAATCGGACCCTATATATTTGAGTGACGTATGCATGTCGTTGTCGCCGCTCGGTGAGAGCTGAAAGTTTCACAAAGAAAAGCAGACCTCTTGCAACTAAGCAAGTCGCAAAGTTTTATCGTCCACGGCAGTATAACAGAAATAGAACTGTCGTTTAATCACAGATTTATGGTTCAGTCTATAGTTGAACCTGGTCTTGAAGAACTCAGCTATGAATATATTTTGAGCGTGTTTTTCAAAAGTTCATTATTGGGATGATGTCATTTCGCCAAAAGTGCGCTCCCTAGAAGCATAAACTAGGTTCTTGATTTTATCCCTCTTCGATTCCGGATGAGATACCCATCAGCGAATTTTACTCTATATGCATCGAGATATCGCAAAACCTTAAGTGAATAAAGAGGATAATAATCTAGTAAATAAGCAAAAGCAAGGAGAGTGCCCGAGTTCATCATTTGGGCCTTGCCTCGCAGCCTCGCCTCGTAAGCGTATACCGCGGCAAGCTTTTCCATGTCTTCGCAGCCACCCCACACCGAAGAGGCTTTTTTTTTTTGATTTTGCGCTGTGGTCACGTGACCCAAGTGTTCCGCGAAAAGTATCGTGCTGCCGTCCGCCCGCCTCCACCGGACCCCTCATGACTCCTCACTAGTCTTTTGTTAGTCAGGTCTACCTCCCGCCAAAAGAAACTGCTTTGGAAAAAAAAAAAAGAACGATCGCACAAAATCCTGCAATTGATCTCCATATTCTGTCTACAGAGCCTTTAGTCAGATTAAGTCACATTACAGTTTCCCATCACGACTTTACTATTGTGCGTCAAGTGGCATTTCGTCTCCGAAGAATCCCTCCTTGTTTTCGTTGCTTAGCATCATTTATAGCACGCTTCGCACATTTAAAGTTTCCAACTTTTTTTGGCTTAATCCACTTTTTGACCGCCGTTTGACTCTTGCTCACTACACTCTGTCACGCTTCCAGGTGTAACCACTAGCCGCCGGCCCAACCCCTATTTATCCCGTGATCTGCTAATTACAGCATAGCCGCCAGATCCATTCAAACACACGGAAATCATCTCAGATTTCTTCATTGCTCACAAATACATAATCAGCAAACATGACGACACAAGTTCCATTGGTGTACTCATTCCCCGAATTTGAGGGTGTCGCAGATGCCGTTGCCGACCACATCATCACAGCACAAAATAATACGCTTTACAATACGTTGGACAAGGCTACGATCGCAGGCATGAAGCTCGCCGCAGCACTGCGCCCGCCATTGCTGCAGATGCTGTCAACTGTTTCCATACAGGGACACAGCAGAAGCAATAGTGGTGGTCTTGTTAATGGCGAGGCCACACGTCGGACCCCCAAGTTAAAAAAACGCTCGGAACAGCGGTTCAAAATCGCAATCAGTGGTGGCTCTCTCATAAAGATCTTGCAGCAAGGCTTATTATCAAGACAAGATGAGATCGAGTGGGACAAGTGGGATGTGTACTTTGCCGACGAGAGAATGGTGCCATTCGATAGTCCGGACTCGAACTACGGACAGGCAAAAAGAGACATTTTCGACTTGATAGAATGCGATGCAAAACCTAACGTGTTCCATATTGACGAGCTGTTGATTAGCGATCCGCAAGAGTGCGCCGATAACTACGAAAAGCTACTTATTGACAACTTTGCAAAGAAAGACTCGGTTAAGTTGCCGATGTTCAATTTGTTGCTCCTTGGGTGTGCTCCTGATGGTCACATTGCATCACTCTTCCCAAACCATGGCGAGCAATTGAGAGAGACCTTGGCGTGGTGCATGCCTGTATCTAATGCTCCGCTGGGCCCTGAAAACAGAATCACTCTCTCGATACCCGTGATCTGTCACGCACAAAGAGTAGCGTTTGTTGTGGAGGGTTTGACTAAAGCTCCGATTATGAGAA
Organism: Metschnikowia sp. AWRI3582; assembly: GCA_002894445.1. Lineage (NCBI taxonomy): Eukaryota > Fungi > Ascomycota > Pichiomycetes > Serinales > Metschnikowiaceae > Metschnikowia > Metschnikowia sp. AWRI3582. The sequence continues at coordinate 562 of LPNK01000029.1, read as the reverse complement.
TCATCATGGAGAGACCAGAAAAGGGATTGCCTAGTTCGATTGTCAATGAGGGTGCTGCAGGTAAAGTATCGTGGTTTGTGGATAATGACGCGTTGAACGATTGCTACGATATTACAAAGAAGAAGTACAAGTTTTTGAGCATAGCCGATCCTTCCATATGAGTGTTATAGAATTACATGACGATCCATATTACGAGCGAGAGATGAGATGACCACAATGCATGGGATGTACAAATTTGGAGATCACACTGAAAGATTTTGCGAGTCCCTTTCAAGACGAAACGGAATTCAAAGGCGTTATTTGCCTTCCGATTTTGATATTTATCAAATCACACGTTAGTGTTTGAGTCCCAGCTTTGATACTTTCTTCGATGTGCCAGGAATACAAATTCTTCTGTGTGTCTTATGACATCACCCATGATACGTGCATGGCGGAGGCTTCGAGAATGTGCCCCTGACGCGCCTCAATGTCGTGAATTCGAATGCTACCGAACCGCGTGATCAGCAGTCAGGAAAAAGTACTCTCATTGTGGGATTGCTGACTTCTTATTTGAAAAAAAAAA
>LPNK01000048.1:0-15969 GCA_002894445.1 Metschnikowia sp. AWRI3582 | reverse complement strand
CAATGTTTGCCATGTGGATTTTGGCCCCACACTCGGTGCTCCTCTCATTGGGGATATCGTACTATCCGGACAAATACTGGGCACAAGCGATCCCCATGTACTTCCTCATGTTGATGTTGTTTCTGTACGTGCTGGTGACGTTATACAATACCGAAGTCCAAACTTTGAAACTAAATGACTTGCATGTTTTTACCGATGAGCATGCAGTGTGCCCCGAGGACCCAGTGGAATGGCTTTGGAAGGCGCCAAGCGGCGTGTGGGACCTACCGATTGGTTTGGTGAATGAAGTTTTGTATGGTGAAGGTGAGGATAAGGTTTCATACGGAGAGATGCCGGAAACAACCCCTAGCCCAGAATTGGGAGATTAACTCATATGGTTTGACTACCAAATTGATTGAAATCCTCACAGCAAATATTTCCGTTTTTTTTCGGTTCGATTCTTCGATTATCTATCAAAAGTTTTATCTGAGACTTCAAGGATTTTGATGATAGCAACTGGAATGCTTTAGTCACATCAGGTCTGATCATGACCGACCCAAAATCTTTCCCTATAATGAACTCATGAAGGTTATGCATGGACTCATTTGAGTACACTCGATCGCTAAATTTGAGTGATTTCATTCCTATTTCCTGAAATTTGTTAGCCACTGACCTCGAGGTCAAAGGGAACTTTTAAGCTCTTGATCAGGTGGTTTGTGCATCTATCACAACTGAAGATTGTCAATTGCGACACAATATTAATCGATCTCAGATTCGAGTCATGCTGATATGTTTCACTTTTCAGGAACGATCCACTTGGCCCAAGCCACGAATTCAGTAATTTTTTCCAATGCATTGTCGTCTTTCTATATATCATGAATCAGCTTGTTCTCAAGCTTAGATGTTGTAGGTTGTGTGGAGGAATCCTCTTGTGTCTGCGTCAACAAGTGACAAGATCTGGGGTTCCCATGCAGATCCCAATACCTCCTTGTAGCTCATCAAAGTGTGGAAAAACAAGTCTTTGAGTTTTTCCAGAGGCTCAAAGTAATTACCGATGCAGCTAATGAACACAGCCAAGTTTTTACGGCCCTGCTGGTTGGCCAAACCGCCCAATCCGTTGTCAGGGTTTGTTTTGAGGATCTCAATCATACCCACAAATGCAGACTCCTTCTCCTCGTTCTCCATCACATACATCATTTGGGAGCACCAAGAATAGATGAACTCGGTGAGTCTAGGCGCGATTACGGCAGCGCCACCAGGGACGCCCAAACGCCCCAAACAGATTGCCGAATTCTCCAAGACGGTCTGCTGGGTATTTGTAGAGTTAAGGAGCGGGATCAACAAGTTGACCACGTTGGCGATGTATGGCTTGAACGAATCCGGATTGGCCTTGATCGCGATCTCCCCAAATGCCCAGATGGCATTGTTGGTCACGGGGAACGTGCCGTATGAGTAATTGTTAATTTCGTTGCCGATACAAAGCACCACCTGGTCCATGTAAGGTTCGACCGTGGCGTTGCAAGCGAAAATCGCCAAGTCGCCTAGCAATGCGTACGCCAGCTGACGCACGTCCTCCTCATGGTCTTCTAGACATGCTAAGACGGGCTCCATGATGTTGGCGCCATGTTGCTTCATCATGTCTACGGAATGCTCTTTGAAGCCTTGCACCAATCCACCTATCAAGTCCAACGAGGCCACCATGAAGTCCTTCTCCGGTGCCTCGATGAGCGGATCGGTATGCACGTCCATATTCAACTGGATTGCGTTGGCCAAGATTTTGAGCGCCCGCTCGTATACGGGCATGGCGTAGGGTGCAAACAGTTCGCCCATGGTGGCGGCCACAACAGACATGCACTCCAACAAGGGCCACAAATCGGTGTCGTCATCCTGCAACAGCTGCCAGTTATGCAACAACGGCGGTAACAAAACGTTGGCATGCTCGGGCGACAGGCCAAACACCTGGGGGCCAATACGCTCCACGAAGGTCGAAACACAGTCGTAAAGAATAAGCAAGTTCTTACGCTGGTAGAACGCAAAACACTTGGCAAAGTGCTCAAATAGCGGCCCGACGTAGTATGCAATAAGCGGCACTTCTGCCGCCTCAACAAACAGCGAGAGTGCCAGGCACGCAGCTTGTTGCACGAGCTTTTTGCTGTCGAGCGTCAACAGCACCACGGCTTCGAACGTGTGCTGGAAATACGACGCGTACTGGCCGCCTTCATCGGCCTCCTCGCAAATCCAGGTAGCGTAACGAGAAAGTGTCCAACACGAGATCTGGCGCACGCGAGTCTCTAAGTCTTTCATGCGGTCAACCAAAAACGGCACGAGGGTGGGCAACTTGTCGCGGGCGAGTTCAATGCAGCTCTTGGAGATGGCGCCAAACGCCAAAATGGCCGCCTCACGCACGGGCCATTCCGGGGATACGATGCGGGATTGTAATTCCGGAAGCGCAACATCAATCACTTCTTGCGGGTGGTTAAGCGAGACCGCGTCGAGCGTGGCTGCGGCGCAGCGGCGCAAGTTCCACAGCTCAAGCTCGTCATCGTCATCATCAGAATCCGAGTCGGAATCCGCGTCAGACTCTGCATCAGAATCGGACGCATTGGTGTCACGTTGCTGCTGTTCCGGGCCATTCTTTTTGCCCACATTGTGTGCGCCTTTCCCCTTGGCCATGTTCGGGCGCACGTCCTGTTCTCTATCAGCATTCTGGGCGTTGTCGCGCTCATCCACAAGCTCAATCAATACGATCTGGTCTTCCGAGTACACCATCTTCTCCAAAAGCACTGGGAGCACGGATTGAAGCTGGGCCTGGAAGACAGGGCGAAACGCCGGGTCGGGCCGTTCCAGGAGCGCTAGCAAAAACTCGCACGCCTCCATGGCAACATCCTCGTCGGCATCTCGCATCAGGTGTGCACAATAGGCTACCACGCCGTCAATATGGGGCGTGAGCGCATCGGGCCGCGTCTCCAACACGGTCAAGAACGCCGTGCACACACGTTTGCGCACGCTGGCGCTGTCGTCGCTTGCCATCGTGAACAACGCCTGCAAATATTGGCCCAAAAACACCAACACCAGCTGCGATTTCAACGGCACCAACTGATTGAGGCAGTGCACGACGGCAGCGCGGATCTGCAGGGTCGCTTGTGGTGAAGACACGAGCAGAAGGAGCCGCGCCGTGACGTGGTCCAAGGGCCGCTCGCCGTTGTATTCCTGGTCAAGACTCACGGCGGAATCCTCGCAGATCTTGGCCAATGCCGCCACGGCCGATTCCTTCAGTGCCGCGGGCGCTTCCGGCAGTTCCGCCACCAGCAAGAGCTGCGCAAGCGCGCTTGGCCACCCCGCGACTCCCTGGGCGGCAAACAAGGACGAGATCACGCTTCCGGTGATGTTCCTTACCATGGCCTCCGGCAGCGCCAACCCGGCCATAATGTGCTCTTTCAAATACTCGCGTGACCGCTCCTTATTCTTGAGCACCGCGTTCTTCAAGTTGATACCCGCCGCGGCGCGTACGTCCGGCGCAGACTCGGTGTCATGGACTAAGATCTGGCATAAATAGTTTTCGAATTCAGGTTGTGCCCTTGCGTGTGATAAGAATTCAAGTGCCGCCGTACGCTCGGCATGGCGTGGCGAAAGCGTGGCCTTGAATATTCTCCGGAGCTCTGCAAGTTCCTGGGGGTCTGCCTGCCACATTTTATCAAGGTTTGTGGCGTGCTTTGTCGCGTGTCTATACGGATTGTAAGCTGAGGTTAATTCTTGGATGTAGCTTATCTATTTTTTTTTTCTTTTCGCGGCCTCACATGCTCTTCGCGAACCAGGCCAGTTGGGTACTACAGAAAACAGTGAAACACAGCTAAAAAAAGATACTAGTCAAATTTGGGTATTGTAGTAAGAAGCTGTCAATAAAGAAATCTGTTGAAAAAGTTATCCTGTTTTGTTTCAGTTTTTTCCACAGGCTATATAGAAAAGAAAATCATTATGCTTCACATAAAAAGTTTCAACACTGACTTTCCGCACTCTCTCGCATGTACATAAGGAAGCGCGTTGTGATACATGATAATAATACAGTGAGACCTCAACGGTCATATCTTTTACTCAAAGATCGGATTATTATGCAATTATTGTTTGAGAGTAGCATTTTTTGAATTTGAAAATCTTAATTCCGAACGAATGTTTTGAGAGTTTGGTCAACTTTCGCCCGTATCCTAGGCCTCGACAAGCATGTCAGGTCAGTCTGTAGTGCAATGACTTGGAGACAATCTTTGAACAATGAGTAATGGGAATTTATTATAAACTTTGCGTCAGTCAATATTTTGTGCCAGAAACACAGCGTTTCCAATGGATTCGAGTATATTTTTGTTCAGCATCTTTTAAAGAAGTTTCAATTGGGCTTGTTCACGTAGCTTTAATTAGCAAGCAGAGGGAATTTCAGCGAAGCATCGCGAGTGGCATTTGAATGCCCAACGGATCTGCACTGGATCTTAGATGTATTGATTCCCGCTTCTGGTATTAATGTTTCACGAGGGGATACTCGTCTGGCCCAAGTCAACATTGTCCGCTATCAAATTGTAAGCTTGTATAATTTTGTGTTCCAGCGGAGCGAAGTTCATCTAGAGACAATACTCTTCGAAGGGTGGCTCGTCACTTTGAAGACGCTGAGCTTATCATTCTAAGATTCGAAACCTTTGAATCTTGGACAGTGACAGATTCACGGAAACCAAAATCAAGCATTTTGTTGCACTAACACCATGTGCATCGTCCCATTTCACAGATAAAGCTAACATGGGTATATCATCCGTCCGCAAATGCAGAAGATGTACATGAAATGAACAAATAACCAGAAAATTTTCACTTTAACACAAGATGCGATCTTGACCCGCTTTATTCCTCCTCCCCCTTCTCCGGCCCTTCCTCTTCACCGGTGCTAAGTTGGGGTCTAACCTTCTTTCATAATCGAGAATTTCTTTCAAAGCATACGCCACGCGGATACATAGCTGCTGTTCCGACATTGCATTCCGAGGTTTATACGCATTGGTATTATACTTTTCGAAGGCTTCGATAAGTTCGTATTTCAGGTATCCTTCTTCGATCAATAAGATTGCGACACGTGTCAACATGGATGGGTTGTAACTTCCCAAGATGAATCTTTTGAGCATTGAACCTTGTGGGTTTCTAGACTCAGCCGCCAAGTATTCAGCGATAACCGCATGGGTTCTCTCGAACTTAGTTTCTGAGGGTTTCGCTGCCTGAAAAAAGGCTATAACATCCTTCATTCCGAGTGGATCATTGCCCACACTAGACAAAAATAGAACATCAGGTTCGATGCTCAGCACAAAAATATCCGTGATACGATGATTTAAGGAGATGACCAAATCTCTCAAATATTCTTTATCCTTTTCATTTGCTGTAGCGAAGTCCTTCACGAACTCATTGATGTCCTTTCTGTAATAATTAAGGGCTAAAAAATGGAAAGTCTCCAACCCTTTTCAAAGAAAAAACTCCACACATAATCTGAATTGAACAAGGCACAAAATTCTTAAAATTTGGGTTTTCAAATAGTTCAAAGAGTATCATGAGACCTAATCTTTTTGATTATTTCAGATGATATAGCAAAGACTGCTTGATCCAATCCAAATACCCGCGTCTACAAGTTTTCGGTCGACGTAATGCCAGGCCAGACTGCCTCTTAAACATTACTTTTCGCAAGAACAGAAACTTTCACCTATACTACTCTTGGAGCTTATACTTTCACGATTCCTTCCATCTATGTAGGGTATTTGGTAATCGTAGACTTTACTTGGATAAAAACTTGAGCAACTTTCGCCCAAACGCCTTAAACGTGCAGCTGCAATACTTTTTGGTAAACAGTCCCGCTTCGAAATACAGGCGTGTATCTGAGTGTCTTTTTTTTTTGTGTTTACACCATGCAATAAGAAGTAACAGAATAATTTGTTTTTGTCTTTTGTAATCTCCTACACCTCATACCGGTATTAAGAGATAATTGAGAGCTAACCAAAGATCTGAGCGCAATTCGCAGCTTTTGAATAATTGCGAAGATACAATTCAACGTTTTCAAGCTGTGATAGATCTAAAATGGGAATAACTGTGAACGTACAGGCAAATCATTTTAACAGCAAGACCGAAGTGAATGCCTCTATACGTTTACTTGTCAAGCAGGAAGAAAAAAAGCGTGGACATATTCAATCACTGTTTGCCGCGCGACACTCGGCTGCAAACTAGAAATATAAAATTAAAATTATCTGTACTTAGTAAAAATTACACCTGGGGTGGTTTAAAACAAGTTGTGATTCCTAAAGCTGGTAAATCAGGTAGATTCAGATCATCAGGTTCACAGGTAATGAATGATAGGTTAGATGGACCCAAAATGAAGTGAGAATCCGGACCCTCCCAATTCGACTTCGACACCTTCAAATTAGAGATCCAATCAAAGGCGCAGAAGCGGTAATTTTCTTGAAAGGAAGGACGTTTACAACAAAGTATCGACTCTCGAGAGGTTATGTATTAGTTATGCAGGGGAGAGAGTTTGAGGGTGTACCTTATTTTAAATGAGTGGAATCGAAGTCGTTGGATGTTGCCCGGCATAGTGGCTTATAGAATGTGTTCGAGCTCGGCAAGCTTTTCGGTGAGCTCATCTAATTGGCCGAGAATCGGCATGAACATATCATGGACTGGCCTCTTCTTTCTCTTTTCCCTTACTGGAGGTGGGGCTTTAGGTGACGTAGACACACAATTCAATGAATTCAGGCTGGTAAGCGGCGTGCTGATCTCTTCTGCCAGAACAGACTTTCTTGAATACTGGTCATCCAGGTTTTCATTTTCTTCGCACGTACGACTCTTGACGGCATTGTTCTGTGTGGAAACTTTCCCATGGTCATCTGAGAAGTAGCGCTCGTAGTCGCTGCCATCTGTGTCTTCATCAGACCGGCTGCGATGTTTCAAAGACCCGCCGAACGTAGGCTCTCGCGCCGAGTTCCCAGCGGATGCTTCGCCCTGTATGTCCAGAGTCACGATATTGAGTCTGTCAAGAATCACAGATCTGCGCAAATTGGTCTCATCGTCCGTGGACTCGTCATGAAGAGTCTTGGTAAACAGTCGCGTTGGGGGAGTGTCGGGCGAGAACGATCCGATTGAGGTATTGTCGCCGGTGAACACGAGCTTCGGTTGCGCGAAGTCTCTCAATTCTGCCGTTTGCAGTAAAGTTCCCAGATTATTAGATGTTCTGGACTTGCGGAACTCCAAGGGCGCATCCGCAGGATAGATATCACTCAACACTTCCGAGTGTTTTTCGGTGTCGGTTTCAGACTTGATAGCTACATCCTCGTGGCTCACAGAGTAGTAGTGGTCAGAGAAATCTATCACATCATCGGAGTCCAAATCATCATCGTCAAGATGTATATCGCCCAAGTTTTCAAACGTCACCAGCTTGCTTCCGAGCGCGTTCTCACCGGCCCTTTTAAGAATTGAGTTCAGTCTACGGAGACTTAGTGTGCTCAGGGATGGTTGCTGTGTAGGTGCAGACGCAGAAGCAGAAGCAGAAGCAGATGCATTATTCAGATTTATAAGATCCACACCCGGAACATGTGGACCTAAATCTTCGTGTAGCGAGTTGTTGCTGACCGTATGCAGCAGTGTGAGTGTTTCACGCGAAAACCGTTCAATCTCCTCATTTTTGAAGCAATTGAGCCGCGCCAACCTCTCGCCATATGTTTCCAAACACTCAGCAGGCACGAACCCTATTTTCCCGTCTTCATCTTCAGATATGATTTCCTCCTGGGAGCCGCGGTCATGCCACGACACTTTTCTTTCCAGTTTGTTCAATTTTCGGATGAGCCACCAGTAGTTATCCAGATCATTGAGGAGGTAGACGGGTTCGTCACGATAGAGCGTGCAATGCAGTGGGTCTGGGCCCAGAAAGTCGAATAATCCATACAATTTGGTCGGGTCCATCTCACGGGGCGGCAGCCGCGGTGGCAGCGGCGGTAGGAGCATGTCGTCGTCGTCATCGCTATCGCCATGGTCGTCTTCGTACATATGGTCCTGAGACTCAAAATCATCTTCGCTGTCGAATTCTTCGTCAAAGTAGTCAGGATACTCGTCCAGCGCGTAGTCACTGGTCTCCTCAGACACCTCATGGGGTTCTATGCTCTCCTTATCAGCTTCGACAGGTCTCGGATGGCATTCAGGCTCGGAATGTTTCAGAATTGATCGAGTGATTGGCCCATGGGTATTCATAGCCCTAGAGTCAGCCCGTGACGGCTGTGACGGCGAGTATTCCTTAGCAAATGACGTGGCAAACTTTTCTTGGCGGTCTGAAAAGACGCGGTCGGCGTCAAACTCGGATGTGTTGCCCTTAATGTACTGAAGCACCGACAGCTGGATATTTTTACGTGCTAGTCCAGAATGTGTTGGATCCTGCACCACAGAGCCGTGGGAATGGGCCGTATATGTCAGCGACGTCAGCAGCACCAACGAGAGTTTGCGCTCGAGGTCATGAAGAAGCTGATTCGTGCTCTCCAACTTATCTGAATCCATTTCGGGGAGTGCAAACACACGGTGGGGGAGAAACGGTGATGAAGATGGCCCAAGAACCGGTTTTGTAATGGTCTATAATTCCGTCAAGGATTATTTTATGCTGGTTTGAGTTTGCTTTGCAGCCGGTACAAGGGCAGTAAAGATAGGTAGCTCCCGGTTTGGCGGGTGTAATAGTAGCAGTGTGCTATTTATTCTTTTTTCTTTTTTTTTTTTGGCTGACGTGATCTGGTTCCTGGTATGGTAGATAAGCGTGAGACACGCTGCGGGGCCGGGGCCGGTATTGAGTCTTCTGAGAAATGATCTGGAGATTTTTTGAAAGAATAAATCAATTTATTTGTGGGCTATAGATTACAATGCTTTAACCAATTTTTATTTTTTTGTTTCCTGAAATCCAATCAAAATATTATATTTGCCGGTGTGTTTATATTTGTTTCAGACTATTATCAACATCGCGTGCTTCCTGGTTCTGGAAGATCTCCAATTCGCAGGCCCGGCCCTGTATTTCTCTGCCCTTGCCCCGTCAGTCGGTCGGTCTTTTCAACTGCGCCAACATGTGCATAAAAGATTGGAAACAAATCCAACACCAGTAACTGGATTGCAGATTTATATAGCCAGCCTAAACAATAGTAAATCGATCAATTTCAAGACGATTGCCGCCTAGTTTCAATGGGTCTGGCCACGGTTTGAGTACCGAATGCCTAGGGTCGCGTCGCGTGTTTTACGCGCATATTCTTAGGCATTGGAGCAGGCTTGGGAGCATGCGGACAGGCGCAATTCTGAGTTTGGCAACTTTCACATCCCACCACAAATTCCCTTGAGTGTCTGCACAAGTGCTAGCGTAAGCACCATTGATGGTTATGTGAAGAAATGTTCTGTGGAAGGTTATACAAATATCTCCTAACCACGATTAGTCATCAAAATAGACGGCTAGAGAAGCATGTGCGCTTCAGCCGTCGCGCAAATCAGAAACCAAAAAAAAAAAATAAACAGCCTCGCGCAAGAAAGGACCCGAGTTTGCTCGTAATTCTTGGCGACAGACTAGGGGCTCCGTCGTGACTTTGATAATCACGAAAGTGGTGACAACCATGATGCGAATTTATTTGACATCTTCGCGATTGCTTTTATTTATGTCTTCAAATACTCACTTGTTTAGTGTATGGCCCTGCTTGGCGAGACCTATAGGTTTACCAGTGAGGTACCATACTTTACGAGATGACGTCATCGTAACGAATATCTAAATGGAGCGTTGATGGCGGAAATTTTTATGTTCTAATCATTTAAAGTCATGGCGAAAGCCCGCAGCAGGGGCTTTGCGTTCTCTGATCGTACTCACCAAGTGCGCAGCTAAGGATGATGCCTCGACCAACAAGCTGTTAAACAAATTTGAGTGAAAATGGGTATATAAATGCTTTGCAAGGTCTAATGGCCACATCCAAATTCACAAAGTTTACCCTTCAAGCGCCTGAGCCTCGGCCGCACGCTCTGCCTCGGAACCCAGTGTGTGTTCTCTTCTCATCTCGTACATTCTGATCTTCTTGCGGATCCGCTTCAACTGCCACTTGATTGGAATGAAAGGCAAGTACCCATTTCTCTCTTCGGACATGCGTAAACGTAGCCAGGCCGACACGAACAACCAATAACCGATATACGAGAATACACTGCCGTAAGTGGCGGTGTTTGTCCAGCCAACGATCGCATTGGCCACCATCCACCAGCCGTCGCGCAAACCGTTGCAGCAATTCACGTGCCAAATCGTGTTGGCGATATCGTATGAGCCAGGGCCACTGCCCGTTTCGGAAACGTCGAGCCCACCGCAGAGCCGCACGTATTTTTCAAGCTCCAAGAACCACACACCCCGGCTCAAAAGGCCTGCGCTGACAACGTATAAAAAGCATGTGGAGCAGATCAAAAAGTATTGTAAAGAGAGTTTGTTGCCACCTTTATAAAGAGATATGCCGATCCCGGAACCGAGAAGCACGCCGGCTAGCACGGCCAAGGGCAACGACGAAAGTGGCTGTGACATGCCGATCCCGCCCATGAACACTACGGCCTCCAAACCTTCTCTTAAGGTCGTGACGAATGGAAGTATCGCCAAAAAATACTTTTTGCTGAATTTCTCCTTTGCAGCTTTCTTCCGCTCAGGCGCGAGGAGGGCTGTGGTGGACCCATCGTCACCCTCGGCGGGATCTAGTTTATCTTGAGGCTGATCGTTTTGGTAAGCGTCACCCAATTTGATCCACCATTTGATTTTCATCACCTTGTTGATTCTCAAAAGTCCGACACCCATCACTGTGATGATAACGCTTGACAAAAGGCAAAATAAACCTTCCCAGAGCCTTTCTGTATATGACCATAGGTTGGTGTCAATGAAGTAGAAGCAGAGGACAAAAACTAGGCCGATGGCAAAGCAAATAAGTAGCCCACAAATCGCGCCGAGCCATACTTGAAGCCGGAGCCCGCTATTGATTTTGCGGATGTGCTCTGCGTTTTCAGAATCGGTTTCAGGCTCTCTTTTCTTGATAAATGAGAGAAGAACCAGGATGATGATCGCCGTCTCCAACGTTTCTCGGAGAATGATGAAGAATATCTGGATCGAAAAATATCGAGCCATGTCAAACATGATGAATAGTTTGCCTAAAGGACTTTATTCTGTATTGGGCGCCACGTTTGTTTCCAAGGTGCCTCCGATATTCAATCCAAGATTTGGCTATATGCTTTTTTCGATGCTCGCTCGCCACAAGATCACGGCGCCCTCACTATATGTAGTAGCACCACATGCAGTTTTGAATTGATCAAGATAAATAACTGGTCCGTTTTTCATTACCTCAAATTCACTTGGCTTGTTGACGATTAAGCACGTTCTTGTTTCTTTTTGATCGCCACTTTCAACATTCTATATCGCAGAGAAATTTATCGATATGTGGCGCTCGAGACTTCAAGTCCAATCTCACGTTTTCCAGAAGTAAAGTAGACATGTTTCCCGAAGGCTGTGGGCGAAATTTGATGAAGAGACTTTCTTTTCTCTTCGCTTGATACATCTGATTTCTTTGATGGATCATGAATCTTTCGTGATCTCGCCCCTCGCGAATGCGCTGATGACTTCTGATCTGCCCTGCCCACAAATCCGACTCGGATCTATCCATGTTCAACCATATTACCTTTGGTTTACAACACCCACACGTTTCTTTTTCTACCAAGAGAAGTCACTGTCCCACTGCCCACAACACGAGACTGGCTGCAATTTACGTGATTTTCTTGTACACAGCTTTGAGCCGTTCGTATTTTGCCGCTGCCAACTTGACAATGTCCTCCATGGAGTGGTCATCAAAAGCCTCGTAGAATGCAGCGAAAGCACCTCTTTTTTCCTTTTCCCGAACAGATTGAACCCCTTGTGGAACGTCAAACATGAAATGATGATATGTCACATCTTCCAGTATTTCATCATGCTGGTCCTCTAGCCAGTCCACCATCTGGCTCAATTCCTTCTCGAGCCTCAACAACTTGTAGTTTGTCACTTTAAATTTGGCGTACACGTGGATTTTGCGGATCATTCGGTACCAAGGATAGTCTGTCGTCCACAAATTCTCAACCTCTTGGTTGTACAAGTCAAAGGTGCGAGCTTGCTCCACAGTCATCTGGAAAAGACCAGTGAGTTGGGAGAAAATGTCGTGAATTGTGATGGCGCCATCCCAGTTCTCCTTTTTCTCCTGTATGTCATACTGCAATGAAGTGGTTTTCAAAAAGCCGTACGCGACAGTCGTGTTTGACCAAAGATCGATGAGCGGTTGGTTTGCATTGAGCATTTCATTGAAGTATTGTTGCGCCTTCAAAAAGTACAGCCGAGTGCGGCTGTCCACAACCTCATGCTCGCTGAGAGATAGCACGAACAAACCCAAGAATCTCACCAACAGGGCATGCAAGTCTAGATGTGGGTCCAACTCATCTATAACCCATTTTGTAGAATACGCTTCAGATTCCGGAATATAAAGCGTGTCGTTGTATCTCGGGCTGGGCACAAACCCAAGATTTACCACTGGCGTGTCCATTTGAAACTGAAACGTCCCTGAATCTTTCCCTGCAAAAGTGTGACCCAACTTATTACTGATATGGCCATCATTCTGTTTTATCCAATAATGAAGAAGAGAAATTTCCGTTTCGCTATAATCGTCGTCGAAATCCAAGTATTTGTTCTCTTCAAGGACATCCATCACTTTTCCCGACTCTTTCTCACCCGCAGAGTCTTTGAGAAGACGTCTGTAGTAGGTGGAGTTTTTTGGAAATGGCACAAGATCCGCTGTGCTTTTCACAATATGATTGAAAAGTGGATTCGAGTCAACGGAAAGATGGCTGCCAGTAATGACATCTGTGTCCAAATTGATGTACGCGAGTACCGGTAGATTCTTCCCAAAGACATCACCATCTTTCACGTTCTCAAGCGATCCAAGCCCACCGCTACGGGAAGCGTCCCATGAAACAAATCTGATGGGCCTGAGAGGCTTCCAGCCCATTTTTCGCAAGAATCCGATCCTTCTCATCGTTTCCAATAATATCGCATGCCCGCTCAAAGGATTGGATGATGTGAGGACATCTCGAGCCGCACCAATCACGATTTCGCTATCATGGAGAACACCGTCCACAGATGCTATGATGTTTGTAGCATTGAGCTGAGCTTGCGAGAAGACGGTAGTGAGTTGAAGTTCGAGAGTATCGTCAGTGCCATTCGGGCTGAAAAGCCAATTGGAGAACTCCGCCGACGCAGGCTTGAGCGTATTTAAAACGGGCTCTATGTTTTTGAAACTCACAGGCAACCTGAATCTCTGGTCAGGCGGCGTGTGAGGTTTGTAATCGCGAGAAATTGCCGCACCTAGCTCTTTTTCGCCGAAAACAACCGTACCAACGCACCCATATGATTCTGCCATTCTTATTTTATCCTCCAACGAAAACTCGGACAGTAGCGCGTGCGAGAATATCGCAATCTTGTGTCCGAGCAGAATCGACCTCTCCTGCAAAATACGGAAATCGTGCGGCGAGCCTGTATTACAGAACACGTAATTTGCCTTGACGGTCCCGTTTCGCCCAAAAAGGTAGTACGCGGGCGTCTCAGAGCCAGCCTCATGGAGCAGGGCTGAATACAAAACTCGGGAGGAAGCTCCATCAACCAAGTCTAGAGACAGCGAAATCGGCGAGCGTAGCTTTTCCAGCACAGGATATGTGTGACTGGTTGTAACAAATCCCATCGAACGCATTTGGGATTCTACAAAAGTGGCCAAATCCCCCGCGCCGGGCGAGCCTGCTGCCACCGGTGCGTTTTTGCCATTCACTATCGATAGTTGTTTGAGCCACGAAAGTACATTTTGCTCAACGGTTCTCCCGTCCGGCCCACGCACGCCGATTTCCAGTTGCACCAAAAAGATCCGTTTCACGTCCGTGCGTGTGAACCTCAATTCGTGCCAGCGGCGAAAATCCCTCGAGGGCGAAGTCCGGGGTAAAAACGAGAGTTGGAGAGTCACAATGGCGGCTAACCCGAGCGCACAAAGCCACCAAAACCGGTTTTTGATGAATCCCTTGATGACACGCAGTTCCAAAGTAAACCCTGAGCGGGCATCATCAATACTGGCTTGCTCCTCATTTGCCAGCGGCAGAGCTAGCAATGGGCTTATTTCCAGTGCCATATTGAAAGATTTGGGTAGAAGAGTCACAAAATCGTAATCAGGTTGTGAATTTTATGAATTCTGGACCTCAAATTCACTTCGCTCGATTCATAGAAGGTTGAAATAGGTAGAAAGTTCGTGTTTATGGACTAACAGCTGTCTAGAAATGATTGCCGTGACCAAACGGCCAACTATGGGTCCGGGCCGGAGTAATTATAGCCTTATTGATATGCAGGCGCTAGCAGGGAACGATGCGACAAGACCGCGCTAAGATTGTGATTATACAGAAAGAGTGATTAAAAGACAACTGAACGAATTTGAATCAAACTATTATTTATTTTGGGTTTATGGATTTAGTCTGCTCGTATCATTTCATGAATTGTATTGTAAGCCAACTCCACATCTTCACAAGGAAATCTGTCACGAAACGTATCTTGCTAAGCTGGCTCGACGCAGAGCTTCATGCGCCATGCCGTCATCGTGGAAATGAACTCCAGGTCGATGTGTATAGGCAAGGGGAGCAGAAATCACACTTCAAGCTGCTACAAACATGAAGCAGTTTTTCTTTATTTCTCAGAAGTGATAAGCCCTCATTGAAAGAAAAAAAAAGTCATGTTTCAAACCATAGAGGCGGTACATCAAGAATGGTCCGACCTGTATAGTGCTTCGGGTTTCTGCAATGTGGCGTGACACATTTAAGTCCATTAGATCGGGCAAGAATCCTTAGGTATTATGTTATTCTTTGTGCAGCTGATTTTATCAGTGTGGTCACAGTCTTATAGCTGAAATTACTGCTGAGCACTAACTATTCTAAATAAAAACACGTGTGGAAACTGTGCCTGTGCTTTTCTGGTATCAATTGCTCAACTCACACTGGACAAGTGATTGCGCTGAATTGTCAAGATCGTGGCAATAGTCACAAAATTAGGGATAGGACTGACCTTTTATTAGAGCATGTTCATGAAGAAATTAAATTGGCGATTGACCTGGCCAAAAGATTTTGTATGCCACGCCAATACGGCGATAAGAAAGTGGTAGGCTGGATCATGAGATCTTTTCAAGCGCGCAACATGAACGATGAGGAAAAGCGTTTCCGAAATTGGCGCGTGCCAATTTACTGTTGTATTCATGAGATTGACGACCTTTCAATTGGCCTACGAAGAAAACCGACCTTCGTTATCTCATGAATACAGGCCTTATCAGCCGCTCATAAATGCATACCGTATGGAGTAAGTGACAGCGAGGAGCCCATTTCAAGCAGCTATTCAGGCTTGGACAAGGTAATGCAACCAGCAGGTCACGCGAATTTCATCAATATACCAAAATATAAAGCATAAAAATTCTTTTAGTATAAAACAAACTATAATCTCTTACTCGAAACAAACAAAATAAACACACCGTTCTTTCCCCTCGCTTACACCACATCACGTGACTCTGGCGTGGCTATCGCGTTTGTTATCGAGGACTCAAGGCAGGTACACAATGGAACCCCCATGCAGAACTGAGCAATACCCTCCCGGCGCATGCGAGATTGGCGGCATCTCACAATAAAAAATAAAGTGACTCCGAGCCCTGGCCACAATTGCTCGTGTATAGGCAGGTTTTCACATCAAATTAATTTTGCCCTAACAAGCTTATCAAACGAATCAGTTTTTGGGAAAATAAACCTAGGATTTGCACACACAGCATAGCCTCTGCCATTCGGTCTCGTTGCGAGGGCTTATAATTTTCGATTGGATCGCACGGTTAATTTCCCTGCAGCAGTGGCTCGTAGTGTTCGCTTTTTTTT
>LPNK01000144.1:0-11426 GCA_002894445.1 Metschnikowia sp. AWRI3582 | reverse complement strand
CCAGAATTGGTCATTTTGCATGAACGGCCGGACCGCTTCCAAAGGCACAAAGGCCTCATTGCACACGTCCAAGACCTCGCCGCCAAATTTCTTCTTGTATCGCATCTTATCACAGTCTTCGATATAATAGCCCAAGTAATAATAGCCTAGGTTGAGTTCATGGCACATCTGTATTTCTCGGATTCCCAGGAGCGTGCCTAGTGATAGGTGTGCATAATCTGGGTCCCAAATAAGGTAGACAGAAGAGACTCCGCTGGGCAAGAAATCGAGCACGGAGATTGCGATAAGAGTTCCGTCGAGATAATAGCATTCGTGCGTGGGTCCCAATCGGGTGGCTTTGCGTGACGCTAGATTATCCTTATCGGCACTTTTGCCCGATTCGGCCACCCATGTGTTTAGTTCTGTCCATTCCTGTGTGGTGCCCTCGATTTCATGGTCTAGAAAAGGCGAGTGACACAAGAAGTTAGTGAACAGTGATTTTGTGATATCTTCGGGCTTATCGTTATGCACTACTGTCTGGTACTTTTTGTAGAGCGCAAACTTCTCGTTGCTGAATCTCGCCGGCTCGAATCTCGTGTGGAACCTGGAAGAGGCTCTTTCTGCCTCGAGTAGAGAAGATAAACTGAATCTCTGGTTATGCTGAATTCTTTGATCGCGTGATTTCCCGGATTTAGTACTTTCTGGGTCCAAAATTGCTTTTTTGAACCGATTCACCACTTGTCGGTGCTCTTTCAGGATTTTCATCTGCTTAAGCTCGGTTCTGATCGTATACATCCGACAGCACCCTCGGAGCATGTCTCCCTTGTATAGAAAGTCGCCCAGTCGACGGAACCCAAGATTCATGAACTCGTCGTAATCGCTACAAGTCATCTGCTGGACTTTGCAGCCGATTGTCACGTGCGTGGGTGTTTTTGGAATACTGGCTTCTGATGGATACTCATGAGAAGGCATGCTTTTCTGACACTGGCAGTAGCCGCAATTGTGGCTTTGCAAGTAAAATGGCCGCGAGATCACAAGCGGGTCGCGTCTTTCCGATACCATTTCGTGCTTTTCTTGTCTGAAATAAAAGGGAATGACGAGTTTCACTCACAGGCTTGCATTCAGTATACTGTCATACTGAGAATCATGAGGATTCGGAGCTTGGTTGTGCATATAAGGGGAACGGCATTAAGCACACATGCCTACTTTGAAATGTCTTTAGCAACACTGGTTTGACTTTTTTACTAATGATCGGGTTCCGATAAGTCATGCGTCTTTGTTCTGTGAGCTTTTTCTGACCGCAATATCTCGATTTAGGGATTATTCATACAGTTATCACCGTGCGAACCTGGCCCATACATGTGATATGGGTCTGTCCAGAATTGTGGGTGATGGTCCAAGCTATAACACATAAGTGAAATCGAAGTGGATTATGTAGACATGATATGTATCTTAGTAGCGGCCTTCAAGAGATGAAATCGTCAAATCTGGATATTTGCAAAAAAGAATCTATGGTGGCATTTGCTGACTGCCGAAAGAATATGGTTTGCAAGTCTGGCTTTAAGCTTTGAGATTATTTAATTAAACGACTCATAAAAGCCGAAAGCTTCTCTTGTTTTCTGTTTCCACCGACCTCACATCGTATTGAAAGTTTTATGAGTCAAAGTCGTCTTCATAATTTCATCTGTGTGACTGCAAAGAATCTTCTGGGATCCTAGTACAGTAGAACCTGCTAATAAGGATCACATCTATTGAGCTGAAACAGAAATAATACTCAGATTGTCTTCGCAGAGAGCGCTTTTCTGGTGTGAAAACCAATTATTCGCGTTGTTCTTGTAAAATTTAGCCAGGTGATCTCTTCAGCCGAAATCCTCATGCACAGGTTTTATTGTACTTAGTTTTGTTTCTCCCAAAACACCATCTTTTAAGAAACCTTCTTTGCAATAAACATGATTGCTGTCAATAAATAAGAAGCGCAAAAAATAAAGACGAAAATACCGAGGATTACCATTTTCAACGCGTCGTATTCTAGAGTCTAGACAACCGTATACAACATTCCGATCGTTTTCTCTTGGCCGACATTCGATAAAGTGTGGGGAAGTTGCCCGCTTTGGTGCCTTGTTAGATAACGGAATCAATCATTTATTTCACTACAATAGGGCAGCTTTGAGTGCACTTAATGATAATAATCATTAACTCACAGACTGTAGTTGTTTAGTTCAAGCATTGCTGATCCATAGATCCAATACTAATGCGAAACGGCGGAAGCAAGAAATATTTTTGGCCGGCGAAAAAAAGCTTTATTCAAATCCTTTTGGTTTTAATGAAAAGGCTCGAACAATAACGCTCAAAGATTTGCCCGGGCTTGAATTTGCTCGTTCAACTCACCCGCAACGCAACATCTCGAAGGGTTTTTGCTATGAGTAGGCCCCACAAACGCGAGGGCTCTATAAGAGTTAAATTTTCCGTATTCAGGCATTAAAACCTTTCCAAAAATTCCAGAAAAATTTGAGTTGTAAAAAAATGTCTCAGATCATGAAGTTTATCTTGGTCCTTATCTGGCTTGCGGTAGCATATGCACATGACCTAGTGTTTCCCGGATCGCTTTACGTCTCTCGAATTGAGGGTATACCCGAAGATGAGGATTTGAAATTTGAAGGATCTAGTCTTATTGCCGGCGGCGAAATGGCGACTTTTGAGTACGATCTTGGTGGCACATTCAAGTCGGCTGATACCGGTGATTACATTAGCGTGAACGATTCCGGAATGCTTGTTCCGTCCAGTGAGGCGCATGTTGGGTTCCTGTTGAGAGAAATCCCAAATGTTTCCGGGCAAAGAACTCTCTTATTTAAAGGAAGTGATGAGTTTCAGCTTTGTGCCGATTCCCTGATTGGTTTCAGAAGCAATTGTGAAGGCGCACGTGCCATTGAAATCACCTATGAAGACCATCACCAGGCGGCGAAGTGACAATGGAATCGCTTGCTTGAAAATGTTTGCGATTCATAACGAGGAAATATCCTCAATCAGTTTCTCGAATTCTTTTTTTATTCTTTCTTCAAGTATTTCAAAGTGAATCACCGAATCAAATATCACTCGTCAAGTATTTCGAGCCAGTCGTAGTCCATAATACATGACCAGGCAACTCAAAGAGTATCATCTTATTTGAAAACAATTACAGTAAAATTGATTGAAATATCACTCGGTTTCAATAGGCACAGCAAGACAGCAAAGTCTTGCCTAACTTTGATTGGTCTGCAAACTGCATCACTTTCATCATCAAGACTAATTCTGTCAGCCATCACGCACGCCAGAACTTGAAGCTAGTGAAGACTCTAATTTGTCTTGGAAGTGGACAAGTGAAATTTTTTGCATCTGAAATCTAGAATATCAAAACCGTTTCAATTTTCTTTATTCAGGAAACCCCATATGGCTTTTGTAAGCTAATTAATATGAATGCATCACGTGACATGGGCCAGATAGTGGAACTGCCATATGATATAAATTGAACTGATTTCCTGTTTACATAGAGTGTCTATTTATTTTTTGCTATATCTGCAAGCCAAAAAAACAGTCTCGGAAGAAATAAAAACCGGAATGCTTCTTTCAGTACTACTTGTTGCTGCGCTGGTATTTGCCAGCAATAGCATATTTGGGATGCTCAAGATCTCGAAAGTCGATGGAAGATACACGCCGCTTGAATTGGGAGTAAACGGAGACCAGATTTCAGTCTCTTTTTTTCCGGCAGTTTTTGAGTACGATGGCACGGGAACTTTGAGAAGATCCTTCAAGAATGACTTTTTGAGTGTTAATGAAACGGGGCAATTAACGGTTGGCAAAACACCGCAAAACGGATTCGTATTGCAGTCAGGGAAAAATCCAAAGAAAATGAAATTGTTCCTTAATGAAACGAAAAACTTTTATTTATGTGAAGATGACCTGATACTGTTTTTCCTGACGTGTCGAGACGCACGCAAAGTCGAGATCACATTTGAGGATGCGCTCCGGTGATTAGTGAAGAGCCATGTGGTGTCGTGATCGATAAAAATCGCCCTCTGGATCGGTAATTTGAAAGACATAGCCTCGAATTTTATGAACAGGAAGAGGTACTTCACATTGAAGACCAAGAAATGAAAATTACTCGGGCTCTACATGCGATGGTGATCAATAAACTGTGGTATGAGAGTGAGTGCTGAGCAGATCATGCGGAAAACACTGCCAGAGCTCTTACAAGTTGATTCTTTATTCTTTATTTATTTCTTTTTGCTTAATTTCTTCTCTGATTAAGGAATGAAATTTGATCTTCTTTACCTAGCTTTACAAAGAACCATAAATACAAATATATATGTATATGTATAAACCCCAAGCCAGCTTCGCGACTGCGCTTACTATCTTGGCTTGGCCAATGGCTTTACTTCACCCACCTGCCGCTGCAATGCTTGCAACAGAAAGATCACTCAACCAATCTCATCTGGTGATTAGTGCAATCTTTTTTTGGGGTTTTCATTTTCCTGACTTTCCTAGCAAGAAATAAAGAATAAAAAAAGCAGCTAGACTCATTGATGTATCTGTCCCCATTAGGTGAGAAAATCTTTCATTTGTTCAACTTCACGTTGTTATTCTTTTTTCGTTTTTTTGAGTAAAAATCGTACTTATTTATTCTTTCGTCTATTCTCGACTGTGCCCATGATTACATTCTCATCAAGTGACCGGCCTGTAGACTAATTTCACATTTGGTCAAGCCCTAGTTAGCTCAATTAGCCGGCGACCGCGCTGCAGCCAAAATTGCTAAAGGACTACTTCAACACAGGCTGGGACATGCATTGAAAACCCCCAAATACACAGGCGAAAAGATTTTCCGAAACAGCAGTTTGGCCTTGAAATAGCAGATTGAAGTTTTCTCGATGCAAAAGATATATGTGCTCTTTTGACGAGATTCTAATCCAATTCAAGGCGTACCTGAAAAACACCCGTGCACCATTCCATACTAACTCAGACAAAGTGCACTCACTAGAATATACCCCTGTGGTGCCTGATCTTCAAAGTCAAACAGCCAACCAAACCCCCTTTTTGAACCCTCACGCACGTCCACGCTTTTTATTTACACATGAGTACGACAAGCCCCGCGAAAAAGAATGGTGAAATGAGCGTGAAGCGGGAGAACGCGGCGACTGTTTCATCCCCTGCCAAAAGCGGTGCTGTGGCCGCACCAGACGTGAAAAAGGAGGATGAGGATGACCCGCAAGGCGACCACGCGCTCCTCCTGGACCCGGAGGACTACCTTGAGGAAAATGAGTCACTAGACATGAATCTCGCGCGCGGCGCACAGAAAGTGTGGCTCGTGAAGTTGCCGCGGTATTTGGCTGACCGCTGGACCGACAGAAACAACTTGCA
This sequence comes from Metschnikowia sp. AWRI3582, assembly GCA_002894445.1. Classification (NCBI taxonomy): domain Eukaryota; kingdom Fungi; phylum Ascomycota; class Pichiomycetes; order Serinales; family Metschnikowiaceae; genus Metschnikowia; species Metschnikowia sp. AWRI3582. The sequence continues at coordinate 6,056 of LPNK01000144.1, read as the reverse complement.
CGGGCAACAATTGGGCGAGGTCAAGATCCGGCAGAATGGCGCCGGTGCACGTAAGAAACTAGAGGTCAAACTTGTGCTAGACGAGCTGGAACGGTCTGAGGAGATCCCACAGGAGTATAATCTCTCTATTTTGAACACCCAGGTGAAGAACTCGTATGTGTTCAGTGAAGAGAACCTTAGGCGGTTCCAGCAGGAACGCACCGAGGTTGGCGACATGCCCGCGCAGCCACAGCTCCCTGATCTAGAGAAGAACAACTTCCAGAAGAAGCCCAAACAGTTCTTTAAAGTACAAAAGAACGGCTCCGAAGACCGCAAGTTCGTGCCGTTTGTCAAAACAATCCCAAAGAAAACCAGTCTTGCAGGCAAAATAGTGCACGACTGCCAGATCATCCCGCTGAAGGGCGATTCCAAATACTCACAAATGCTCAGCAGAAGACAGAATATTGGACAGGAAAAGGAGCGGCCGAAGGTCACGTTTTTGACCGAGATTCCGGGAGTGGTGCAGCTGCAGGCGGGCCCATCGCTCACGGGCAAGAGCACGCTGATGTTCTTGAAATCCACCGCAAACAAAAACAAGGGCGAGGGCCGTGCCATTCGCATGCCCAAAAAGGACTTGTTGGATCTTTTGTTCCGTCTTTTCGAGGAGTACGAGTACTGGTCCATGAAGGGCCTTAAGGAGCGTACGCGCCAGCCGGAAACCTACTTGAAGGAGTCGCTCGAGCTGATTGCCAATCTCATCAAGAAAGGGCCTTACACTTCGAAATACAACTTGAAGCCGGAATATAAGCGCTTGCGGGATGCTGAACGGGCGGCTCGGCTCGGACAGGCGGCCGCGCCGGAAGCCGAGGAGGAGAAGGAGGATGATGATGATGACGAAATGGAGGACATCATTTAGTGCCCTTAATTGTTGTACATAAAGCTGGGAATAAAGCCGGAATAAAGGAAATAAATGTGTTCAAAGGAACACCCATAAAGATAGGTATCAAGTGTGACTGGTATAGAAAAAAACTGGAGATAAAGACTTGAATAGAAGTTAGAGTACATTTGCTTCAAGCAAATTAATCATATCAAATGTTTTGTAAAAACAAAAAAACCAAAAAGTATTCCGGTACGGGGAATTGAACCCCGATCTCGACGGTGAGAGCGTCGTGTGCTAACCATTACACCATACCGGAGTAGTTATTGATTATAAGAGACCCGGGTTCAACTGATTCATAATATTATACATTTATATAGGACATAATCGAAATATACACGTATAAGGAGGAAGACCTAAGGCTTGGGAAAGTCGGGGGACTTCATTACTCAGTGTTCTAACCAGGCGTATGCAGGTTTTTTGTCTATAGATATATAAATTTTTGACCGTTTAACCGCGGTTTCCTGTTAATACGATTTGTTTCTTTAAAAAAAAAAAAAAACACGTGAATAAGCTGAAGTCGTCATTCTATGGTTGATCATTAGCTCAACTCGCCTGCCCTTCTTCCACACTTATAAGTCTTACTCTACACATGAAAAGCGCGGAAGCGTTTCGGAGGGAAATTTACATTTTTAAGGCATAAAAAAACCTCTGTAAAAAAAAAAAAAAAAAAGGGGATTTGCCTGTCATATAATGATGAGAGCGTTCTATAATGTGACAAATCTTTGATAAAAGAAGTGATTTTCATGCTTAAGTGAATAAAAGACGTGGTGAGGTGAACACTCATTCTATAAAGATCTAATCTGCGACTGCGAGTAGAAAATATTGACCCGGTCAAATTTATGCATGGCGTAGCTGACAGGTGTTGAATTGTGACAAGACGGTCCTTTAAGACTCTCACATAGACTACGTATTCTTTCCGTAAAACAAATTGTTTATCTACAACGCAGCAAACTTCCCGTTTTTCTGCACAAACGCCTTTCAAACAAATGTATTATTAGCGGTGCTTAAAAATTTAAACAGTGGTGATCTCCAAAGAAGGAGGCAAGGACTGCTGCAACTTCTTGGCCTTGGAGGAGTCGTTGACAACCAAGGTGTACTGGTATCTGGCACCTCTGACCTTGAACTTGGTCTGCTTGAACACCTTGCCCTTAGGGTTGATCTTCTTGTTGACCTTGACGGTGGCAGACTTGATGTCGGCTCTTCTGGCCAACTCAACGAATTCCTTGATGTCCTTGATCTCTTTCTGAATATATTAGTATACTGGTTTTTGAGGGTAATGTGATGGTGCTGAAACAATGAAATGATGGTCATTCATTCAATTGGCGTGGACTTGAGAAATGGCATTAACGTAACAAGATCGACCATTTTCTCAGCGGAGGTAAAATCATAATTCTGTCCATTCTGAGTCTCTTTGGAGTCCCAATAATAAATGGGCTATGGGAGGACCTCATGGTATCGAGTACCTGCTGAGTTTTTTCAATTCGATACTCATATTTCGCTATCGTATCCTATCCTTTCTGAAGAATGTCATTTCACTCCAGCCTGTTCCATCTTTTTCGTGATTTCAGTGTCCATGGTGTTTGTGGCATGGAACAGGTATCATATGCGCTTCTTAAGTCTCACATCACCCGAATATAGCCCTAATTCATGATGTGCGTAGAACGAAATGGCATTCATATGTCACATTTTTTGGTTCGATTCAGCATGACATCGCCCGTTGTTTCAACAGTTTGTTATAGATACATACAGCCATTGTGTTGTGTAGATATGGGTTCTTTGAAAAAATTTCCTAGTCAAGATTTAATTTTTTCGATGGTATTTTTGCGCGTGCCGGTCCACACCCAGACACCGCGGGCAGTGGCTGTTATGTGCAGTGCTGGCTGGGGCAGTAGCCCTATCTTCTGTCACGTGATACCTCAAAGCTGATGAAAGCATTCAGGTAAGTGTACGTATCGAAAGAGAATTGCGATTTTACATGTTTCAAATAACTCTTAGGTTTGTTACAGGCTTGTGGCTTTCAAAAATATTATGTATCAGCGCTACTCGTGATGATGGGGTGCACAATGTACATGTGCGCCTATAAATTACTCTGTGAGAGACCAGATCAGAGCGATATCTGTTTATAAAGATCTTGATTCCAACGTTGCGAGATGAATTTTTCATACGCAGCTCGATATCTTGTTCTTCACACCAGAATTGTATGCTTTGAGAGAAAAAACCGAGTGTTTCTTTCTTTTATGTCCGAAAAGTCTGACCCTGATCAGCATGTCTCACTGAGTTCGTGTTTTGCTATGCTACAAGAGCCTATGTCAAGCACGACAGGGCTTACCTGTATTCATCACCTTTCCCAATATTGTTTTGGAAATTCTTTTTTTTCTTTTTTTCTTTTACTCTTCCCTTTCCCGTTCTTCTCCTTGACTTTAATATACACACTCATGTCTCTTTTGGCTGCCTTGCATGGAGGTGGCCGCAGTAATTGACAATTCTCTTTACTGCAATAAGCCAGCGCCGCGTGGCCTCGCTTTTCATGATGTTTGCAAGCTGCGTTTTGTCGTCGCCCGCGATTTTCGCATCGGCAGCCCTGGCATGGATGTTGACATCCCTTACGCCAATGGGCCAGGCGACATTGCCAATACTGAGTTTCAAGTACGCCTCATTGGCCTTAACAATGTCTTCTATTTGGATATAGTAGACGATTGTCGATAAAGACACGACTGTTTCGGGCGTGAGCTTACTACTGCGAAGCTTGTATAGAAGCTTGACGATGTCTCGTTTTGTTTCCATGAGCATGGATTCTGGGAACTCTTCGTCACATGACTCGGTCCACGTTTGAAGAATTTCCTTGAAAAACCGGCGGATCTGTAAACACAATGTATTGCTGTTTTGAGCGGCGATATCTTCGAGCTGTAGCTGGAGCCTAACACCGTTTTCCCTGTCCAAGTACTCCTTATACGCCTCATCTTTTTTTTCGTGTTTCAAATGAATCTGTAATTTCCGGAGCTGCTCCTCTTTCAGGACATTGGCCTCGGTTTCCCCGCTTTCGCCAAATAGACGTAAACTTTCTGCGAGCTTATCCTGATTAATAGACTCTAGAAGTTTGTTTTCCGCAGATATCTCTGGATTTGGCGGACTTATCTCATCAGCTTTATCCCTATCTGTAAGATCATTTTGAGTGGAAGCGATTTCGTGAGATTCAACCAAATTTTTTTCTCGCTTGGCCTTGGCCTCTTTCGCTTGTTGCTGCTGTAGCTTTTTTTGCTCGAGCTGTTTGCTCAAAAGTTTTGAAAAATTCATATGTAAGAAGTCCGGGGTAGATATCGATCAGATTGTTTTCATGTCCATGCGCAGGACCGGTATGAGAGGAGAGCATCAAGATGTTTAGGAATGCGTCAAGAAAAGTGCCCCACCAGACAAATGATTTTGCATTTGGGAGCTAGTGTAGAATATTGAGCTGATTTTTATCGTAAAGAAGAATTTTGGTTGAGAAAGGCAAAAATCTGATTTTTTAACGCTGTTTTGGGTTTTTCTGTTTGGGTTTAATTGGCTTTCTTGAGGTGGCATGTAGCCAACTTTACTCTGACTTCTCAAAACAGCTCACTTAGTAAAAAAAAGAAGCACACTATTTTATATACTAGAGTTAGTAGCGCATGCAAGATATTTACATTATAGCACCCGAAAGACTATATTCAAGAAAAGACAATTTCAGGTCCCAGCCAAAAAGTCTCGAAAATGCCATAAGCAGTCCAGCAAGATCCCATCTGATAATTGAGTCTGCATCATGAATCCTTTTATTAAACCCGTGCACCTCGACCGTGCTATCTTCACAGGCTCGTATGATGCTTCTCCACACAAGCCCAACAGAAGCCTCACTTGAAAGTCAGCGCAATTCGGCTCGTTTCGAGATTTTTATTCAATTATATCACCAATAATAGTGGTGAATATACATGTTAGTGCATTCAGCGGCTAATTGAGACGAAATTAGCATAGTTTTAACCTATATCAATCGGTACTCCTGATAAGCTTGCTCCTGTCTTACGCGCCAGAGAAATAGCCATTCAACCACCCTAAAAGTGCAGCCAAATTCCACAAAAACTCACGCAAAAAAAAAGCAATGAGTGACGCCGACACCGTGCCGAGGCCGCAGGATATCCAGCCACCTACACTGTCTAGCGATGGCGATCTCCGGGCCCAGTTTGTTTCGCCCGGGATTGTTCCGCAGCCGCAGAAAAACCTCCAGCCTCAGACTTCCCCTCTTCTCCTGCTGACGCCGCCAACGGTGGCGAAGGCACTCATTCGCGCATATCCATACTTGCTCATTGTAAATAAGGTGTTGCTGGTGGCCACGTGGACAAACGACGACCCGTGGGTCAACATTGTCTTGATGCTCGCATACACCTTTGCCGTGCTCTACTTCGAAGCCTTGGTCACTTGGGCAGGTCATCTCCTCTTGGTGCTCGTGGTGATATTCTACTCGCTCTTGAATAAGAAGATTGCCGACGAGACCATAGCGCGCCCCACGCTCGACGACGTTGTGCACGCGCTTACGACCACATGTATTAAAGCGGACTTGTTGCTCAGCCCAGTGACCAGCATGGCGCTCACGCCCTACGATATCAAGCGGCTTCTCTTTACTACAGTGTTCTTGACTCCAGTTTATCTAGTTTTCACGTGCTTCCTTGTGTCTCCGCGCGCCATGCTCTTGCTCGCCGGCTTATTTGTGCTACTGTACCACCTGGTGTCGATGCGCGTCACGCGCCGGATGGTGTGGAAACTCAAGGTCACGCGCGTGCTTTGTTTCTACTTGACCGGCTTGGACTTCTCGAACGCACGTAACAATCTGCTCTTTGCCGCCGCGTTCGCGAAAGTTCAGAAGACTGGGCCTGCGGCCCCCGGATCCGACCCGCTGAAGCCAGTCAGGTTTACATACGTGATCTATGAGAACCAGCGCCGCTGGCTCGGTATTGGTTGGACCCTGAACTTGCTCACCTACGAGCGCGCGCCCTGGACTGACGAGTTCTTGAACGAGTCCTCGTCTATTGACACCTTCGAGTTGCCTAATGCCGACTCGAGCTTCTCGCAACTGCAGCAAGAGTATCAGCAACACCCGGCGATTTCGGGTGCCCGCTGGCGCTGGGTT
>LPNK01000122.1:0-34062 GCA_002894445.1 Metschnikowia sp. AWRI3582 | reverse complement strand
AAAAAAAATCGAATCATACCGACGCAGTATCATGTTGGATGTTTTTCATACATTTGCTGTACTATTATAAGGTATTGAGAAAAAAGCTACGCCGGAAAGCTTTAGCCAGAATAGTACTTCAAAACAAAAAACTGGAGTATATTATGGCCAATTAAGTGAATGACGTGGAGTACATCATGCATTAATGCCTATTAAAATCGATTGTGTACTTATTAGATTTTGCCTATCCAACGCGACATCTGCGGACGCACGAGAAAAATGCACCGCATGCAAATTTGACTGGGAATCTAGCTCCTTCAATTCCCACCATTGTTTGACTACTCATATGCTCAGACTCAGCTCAAGGATAACTAGGCGTGTGTCACAAAATAGTAGTATCCGCCTTTTGCGTGCTGCGCCCATACTGAAGCGCTTCATATCGAGTGAACCAAAAGAATCGTTCACTAGGTTAAATGATCGCGGTGACCCTAGCAGAAATCAGTTTTTCCAGTATACATGGGGCTCTTGGTTGAAGAACAACACGTTGGAAAAGGCCAGAAGAGAAACCAGATTCAATATCGAGAACGTGCTGTCGTTTCTCAAATCGTTGCTGGTGAAAAATGGCGAGCTTGAGAAACCACAGCTTTTGGCAAATGGTATCACGACTTTGACCAATAACTGGACCAAGGACATTATTGGAGAAAACAGCTACGAGATCAAGTCGATAGCGAGTATCCATGAAGGTAAGCATCATAGAGTGTACAAGCTCAGCTTGCAGAATGGGAAGGAATTGGTATTGAGAATTCCATATAAACTAGAGTCCGATTTTGCGATCGAGACCAAAATCAAAAGTGAGGTTGCTACTTTGGACTTTCTCGATGTAAAGATAGGCGCCAACGTGCCCAAAGTTATTGCCTATGGGCCGACCAGGACTAATCCGTTGCAAACACCATTTATCTTAATGGAATATGTGAAGGGAGACTTGTTGATGAAACAATGGGACCCAATGATGCCCGACTCAGAGACCAGCAAGGAAAAATTGCTGCTGGTTGTAGAGCCGATCATGGATTTTTACGACAAAGCACTTGCGATCACATTCAACAGGTTCGGGTCTCTTTATTTCCACGATGATGTGAGTGTCGAGAACCAGTCTTACTTGCCATACGAGGAATCCGACGAGGCCTTGAAAAATAGATGGAGAATCGGGCCCAGCGTTGAGCGTGTGTTTTCCAAGAAAAAAAAACATTTGTCCGCGCAACAAGTGAAGCAATATAGCGGACCTTGGGATGCCAGCAAGCCTTTGGACATGATTTCAGATGTGGCCAACATTCAATTGGAAAGTTTGGAATCGAGACTTGGCCTTGCTCAGGCAGACGCAGGCAACAAGATTGAAAATATCGATGAGTTGAAAAAGCAGATCGCCGTGTTCGACAACTTGAAGAAGATGTCGCAAAAGCTATTTAATCCAGTGTCCAAATCGATCATGAACGTCGACGAAATGTTTAAACCCAGACTTTTCTTCCCTGATTTGGACCCATTGAACGTGATTGTCAGGGACGGAGAGCCCGTTTTTCTCGATTTTGAGCACACCACAATAAAACCGTTCATTTTCGCCAACTACCCATCCTTCGTCGCATACCAAGGCGCAAAAATCTACAATTTGGAAGAAGACATCCCCGAATACGAGAAAATGGACGACGTCGAGAAACAGCAATACCAATTCATGTATTATAAGACACGGAATGAGCGTTTGTGGGAGCACGCCTTGAACAGTAAGAGACACGACTTGATTGCAGTGGCATCACCCCACATCAAGGTTTTGAAAGCTCCTTATTTGCAAGCACTCGAGTGCAAGAGCGACAAGGACTACTTGTTTGTGGAAAATGCCATTGTTCAGTTACAGGCCATGTGGAACGTTTACGTGGCCAACGGGCTTGTCAACACAGAGGAATCTGGGTTCCCTATCGAATACACACAAGAAACGTTGGACGCACACCAGGCAGACTTGGAGGCCCATCAAACAGAAATTGTATCGACGCCATTTGCCGCGACCGGCGGCTGGGTGCCTCAGGACATGTTTGCTGTTTTGAAGGAGCAAGGGATCTTGGTGGAGGGAAAGAATGACGACTTTCATATAGAGACAGAGGCCGCGTTGAAGGATGTACCTCAGCCTGAAAAGACTGAGAACTGATCCATACTTTTATGCGCCATGTACATAGAATCATCTCAATAAGACTTTCTGATTTGTAACTTGGGTTTTGTGTCGAAAGTGAATCCGTTTAAAGCCGTAAATGCTCTTCTGGGCCAACGCAGAACAACTGAGCTCCACTACTCTATCATAGAGCCTTGAAATGAGCGAGAGAGATTGTTCGTCACTTCATACAGCCAGCTTTCACTCAACTGCACTCACAGTTACACCGTGTCACTTCATGCATATCTTGTATTTCAGACAGGCAGTGATGGAAAAGCCAAGTCGCTCGAGCCCAATCTTTGAAAGCTGCATAAAGTGCCATTTCTATGACTTTTTGTCTCCCAGAAGATATACCGGTGGCCATACGACCATGAATCTTTGACATTTCATCAGCCACATTGGTGGTTTTTGTCAGGTAAAATGCAGCACCACACAGAGGCACACTGGCAGGTTATAATTCATTTGACAACATTCAAAGGTACTTTCTTGCCAACGATTTCACCCTTAGGTCGAAATCTGGCAGAACGATCGGATCATTCACCGCACAGAAGGGATTGAGCAACGCTTTTACGTATAGATCGTAAATTTCAGAGAAGAGATGGCGAATGGCGGTCTCGTCCTGCTTGCCAGAAGTGTTTTCGGGATTTGTATCCGAGCAAAGCACCAACTTGATATTTCCCTGCGTGATGAAAGCGTGCACCAGAACACCGTAGAAAGAATCCACTTTCCCCAAGTTGAAGCCGCTCGCTTGCCATTGAGTATCCTCTACAATATCTAGTGAGGCATTGCTTATGAATGGTAATAGCTCTTTGACTTTTGCTCCAAACCGAGCCTCACCAGGTATCGCTGAAGACGGGCTATTTTTGAATGAGGAGAACTCAAGCTCGTAGACCGGGTTGTCGCGTGTCCCGATGATTGTGAGGTAGTACGACGACATCGAGCCTGGTGCACTTTGATCAAGGCTTTTGAAGTAAAATTGGTGTGGGCAAGCGGCTCGAAACCGACTATTTCGGTGCACGGGTGTTTGTTACGGTGTGTCGTGATTCTAGGCAAGACTTGATGTTCCAAAAAATTATGGTAGCACTCATTTTCAGTGGTAAAGCTATGCGAAGGCTATTCACGAAAAAAAAGCTTCAGGCAGAATGATATTGATGACGTTGAAAGGAGATTGCCGCTTGAGTTTGCAATTCGAAGAGAACCATCTACTGTAGACGCGCGTGAGTGGATTATCATTGTTGTGTAGTATTCCTACATGTGATACCGAACAGCTTCAAAAGAAAAAAAGACGAAAAAAATTGTTGTGATGAAAATCCGATAAAGGCTTTTTCATCGATTGACCAAACCTAAGCCTGGGTAGATAATTATGATAATTTTGCGTCACGTGCTCTCGGTGTCTCACCCGCATGAATTGGCAGCAGGCCAACAATAATACGCGTTGCGAGATAAGGGTGAGTTACTGAGAGCTTGTAGGACATTTCTTTGTCGCGAGAAATTAGGCTTTCATTGCTCAAACTCATCACCAGATTGACTTTTTGGAATCACAAGACTGCAGAGTGCTATCAAATCCTCGCGATACATTACATACCACAGTTGGGCTAAACAATGGAATGCGTTGGATGCAACCCACAATCTCAAATCTCACTGGACGTTAAGCGAAGACTTTACTTGTAGATAACTTTAAGGGGTCTTTTTCACCATGTCAGCTTGTGAATGGAAGCCTGATCGGTCTCATGACAATTTTACCCCGGATCAACGGGCACAGGTCGGCCCTTACTACCGCCATAGACCAATGTTGCGAATAAATAAGTCCAAGTATACCAACGGACCGCAGTTGTCGATTATGACATACAATATCCTCAGTCCATGTACAAAGGAACAGTATCCCATTTCCCACTTTACGCGGGAGCAAATCATTTTGTTTGAGATTGTGCGCTATAATCCAGATATTGTATGCCTCCAAGAGGTGAATGATCATCACCGATGGATCGAACGTTTTGCGATGTTTGGCTATAACATGCGAGTGTTTTGTCCCAATGAATTTCATGCCGTGGCAATCGCCTACAAATGGGACTTGTTTCAGGAATTTGACCACAAAAAAGTGCATTTCCGGCGCACGCAAACTGGGTATATCCGAGAGAGACGGCCTTCTTCCCAAGGCGCCCTATTCTTGTGTCTCACATTCAAGCCGGAGTTTCTAATTGGCCGCAATACTCCCACGAAAGATGCCATAATAATCGGCACCGCCCATCTACCTCTGACGGGTGTAAAAGCCTTTGGCCGCACTCGAGATACAATCGCTTTGTTTGATGCGGTTTACCGGTTTGCCAGAGATTTGACTCGGCATTGGAAACCTGACTTCGAATTTTACTCGTTCATTGCGGGAGATTTCAATGCAACACCAGAGGATCCAGCGTATCAAGCCTTGGTCACAAATCCTGTAAAATTCACCGGCAAAGCTCGTAAAACGCTTTTGCACTCCATAGCCGAGGACGCTTCAGCTGACTTACAAGACCAACTCGACTTTTCATTTTGGTCATTATCGTCACAATATATTTATGGAGATAAGCTAAGTTCGAGGAACTTTGGCATATTTTCCGATGAATGGCCCGACGCTAGCGATTTGGTAGAGGAGCTCGAGGGCTTGCTTGGTGACACCGACAGGCGAGCACTCTCACTTTATTCTGCTGGCTACAAATTGGTGGACAAAGAAAACACCCAGCTAGGATCAGATGAACCATTTTATTCCTACTGGGGAAAGTACTGTCGCCAGCTTGTAGACTACATTTTTGTTGTTCCCACAATTAATGATTGGGAACATTGGGTGCCCACGAAGAACAACAAACTCAAAAACATTCACGAATTTTCGCAAACGACACATTTGAGAATCCTAGCCTTGCTCCAGATGCCTCTGCGTGATGACCCTGAACTACAGGGCATAGATCAGCCTAAGGTCGGACAATTTCCGTCCGATCATATATGCATGATGGCTGACTTGGAATTGTTGTGATAAAACATTTTTTGTTTCAGAAGATTCTTTTTTTTAATCGTATATCACAGACCATAGATGTACAATTATTAGATTATTTCAGGCTTGAAAGTTTTTCATGAGGAGAATAATTTAATTCAGACATTCGCGCCCACGAATACTATTAGAATCGACGAGAAAAGAGACAGTGAGCCTTATTTTCGGACACCTTAGATAGCCTTGGAAACATAGCCATTTTTGTCAACGGTAGACAGCGTAAAATTTCTTCGATCTTGGAAAGTACTTTTTGACAGGATTGCATTAGTGTCACTTCATTTGTGCACTAAATTTGCAATTCTTGTAAGCATGCTTTACTGTATCAAGATGACATGGCTTCGCCTAGAATGCCCCAATGGGAAGCACACAAGTGATGTCTATGGAAAAATTTTGGACAGAAGTCCTTTTTGCACGAAACTAGCATCCGACATGGTGAAAAACATCCTGTGCATTTTTCTTTTTCTGCTCATCAACCGCATACCTTATGAGCCCACTATCATGAGAGAATAGGCCATATCGTCGATATCATTAAAGCAAAAGCTCAGGTGCGATAATCCGTGTCGCGCACGGTTTCCAGAAAAGAAGCTGGCGAATTCATTAGATTCGATCGAAAATCTGGACTTGGAGTCGATTCTCAGTCTTTCATCCTTCATCATACAAACCTCTGTCTTTAGGCTTGCTTTCGCTGTGTCAGAATCACAACAATCTCGGTGCACCTCGCGAATGTACTTTATACTGAAACATTTCCTAATCGGGACAGATTTGTTCAAGGAAAACGCGCAACAAAACAAAGATCTCAACATTTGTCGCTTTGCCTGCTTGTCTACTTATGCCGCGCATACTGTGACCTCGGGCGGACCTGCATATGTAGACTCATACTCTGTTATTGAACCATGAGGCTCAAACGAACCTGAAACAAACCAGATGGCATTAAATTTCTGAAATTGCATACTGCTGATAACGAAGGACATTCCCATTGAGAATATTTTTTTCAGATTCTGTGAGTTCGAACCGGAGCCAGAAAAAAAAAGAGAATAAGAGTACTTCTGGACTAGGAGACCACCATTCGTTTATTGAATCTAAACCTTGATCATTCCCCTTAGCTTCAAGACATGGCATTTACACGAATGCCAGGGCTATATCGGCATTGGGCCCAGAAAGACAAAGAAAGGCCCAATTTTATCTTTTCGTCGGATATTCCGTACAAAATCGCGTCGTGTGTGGCAGAACTACATCTCTACCTGGGTGGAGCCAGCAGGCAAGTTGACCTTGCCAAATATATCGAGAGTTTCGATCTAACACTTGAATTGAATGCCCTTCTATTACGAAACAAGTGTATCATTCCGTCGGAACTCATACAAGCTAATCATATATATGTGGCGAAAGCCCCTTCCCCAGGATTTGATCACGGCGTCGTACGCTCGATATCACGATTCCCAGAAGTGTGGAAATCGATTCTTTCCATACAAAAGAGCAATGAGACATTTGTGGTGAAGTTTCGTTTAGATCTTGACAAGTTTTCCGTCGATTTGGCAGACATCAGCGACATCAGCCTACATTTTCATGCGAGTGACAGGTTTGCGCCCCTACTACTGGCAGATCTTGCCCTTACTGACCACTTGAAAACATACATCTGCCAAAAGCTAATACAAGAACTCAAAAGCAACAGCGACATCTCGCTTCTTATCACAGATTCTTCAACCATTCTTCAGGACCTGCCGCCCAACGAACACATCGCGCAGTTCAAGTCTGTTTCAGACAGTTCCCAGCGGAACGCTCTAGATTTCGCGAACACTTCCCTCGACGAGTCAGAAATTTCGTTTGCAATTGAAAAGCAGTTGGTTTTTTATGACCAAGAAGATTATGATAATTCCGATGGCGAAATTAAAATCTTGCACTCCGATGAAAGTGGTAAATGTCATTCGAATGAAGACGAAGAGCTGGAAGGCGAACATAACATTTTGCTGCTGATGCAGGATGAAAAGCAGACCCCAAATCTGCAGGAGTTGACAGACTTTTGGGAAACCGGCGTCTCCTCTATGTCAGGTCTTTTTCCACCTCCTGTCTTTCACCTGATAGGTCGCTCTGAAGAGAGACATCTTGCGAAACCGATTCCTGTTTCCGCGCTTGATTATGAGTCACCGCGAGGTCTGCTTCTGCCAGTAAGAAACGGGAATGTGACTGGCCCAGTCGTTGACAATACAAAAATCAACGATGAGTCGTCAGTGAATTCAAAACTGGAGCCCCMAATTTCARTGTTCAGCGACAATGGCGAAGATAGCAAGAACCTCGTGGAAGACCAAAACTTATCATTTGACGACTTCTGCAGAGATATGTCTATACAGACCACCGAATGCGAAGACACGATCCTGTCACCCATGTCCTCTCCTAGAAAAAAGGACAACCAAGTGTACGATTCTGAAAATCAAGGTACCGCACCACTGCTCAAGAAAAAAGCTTCTCAYACGCTYATTGACCACGACGACGGGCTTGGGCTAAAGTTTGCCTTCAGAGACCAGTCGGCGTCGGTCCCGGAGTATATCAAGGAGAACAAAAAGTTTAAATTCATCAAGGTGGGGAAGGTACAAAAGTTTGTAAACATGTTTGAGGAGCACAAGGAACCATCAAGTACCTCCCTGAGCCGCGTGGGTACCAGGCCTGGAAGCCCTGCCAAGATCATTGACTAGTAGAGACTTTAATGCATAACGAATAATGAACACAGTAGGCCCAACACGGGTATGAAAGATCTTGGAGCAATAAACACTAAAGGGAAAACTCCATCAGTTTTTTCGCGAAGAAGCCGTCATATCGCGATATCACCTAGGCTGTGGATTCCAAAGCAGCAATTCTGTCGATTAGCGCATTGAACTTGGTATACACTTCCATCATGGCCTCTTCTCCCGCCTCTTCATCTTGTTTATCATCTGGTTTCACTTTTATGGTTTCTAAGCACCAAGTTTCACGTAGTCCGCGTGTTATTCCCAAAAGGTCTTTGCAAAGGCGTACTATCGTCAGAGCATCAAACTCCATCGCTGCGTTCTCCACAGCCAACAATTCTTTGGGCTTCTCCTCGATCACCGCCTTCTCAAACATATCTTGGAACTTGTCGAGGATCTGATAGATCGTCGAGTCGATCTTTTTGAGAAGAGCCACGGATTTCTTCTGCATTGTCGGGTGGTTTCTGAAGACGAAGCAGAAGCATACTGAGCGCATTCTAGACTGATCCCAATGCAAACCTGTACCTCACAGACTGGCGCTGCCGACACCAGGGCCWTTAAAYTGGTGCAGAATCCACAATCCARGGAMTGTCCATTCCGTMAATGAGACTATATATGTTCACGGCTTGGTCTCAAAGAACACACCTTTTTCTTTTTTTTAGAATGGAAAGAGTTCCCTATGGTTAGCACCCCTGCGTGAACTGCACCTGCGTCGTTTTGCAGCCATTTCAACGAATCAACGAATGACAAGATGCGAAAGCATGAGWAGGGGYGTGATATTTTTAGATTTCATTCATGAGTTGAATTTTAGGWWTYTGACTTCTCAGTCAAATTGAATAGTCTTTTCTACCCAGCAAGTTATCGGTACACGGTGAAGCATTGATCCCGCCCCACTTCTCCAGTACTAAACATTAACAACATCTAGCAAACAACAAACTCGATTTAGCCGCCAACCAAACACGATCTTCAGTCATCAACGCCGCAAAGCTTGAATTCTAACTAGACCAAATGAACTTATCTTTTKTTCCGAAATCAAGCACTTCGGGTTMCGTGCCTTCCAGTTTCCGCACCGCGCACCTCCTCCACTCCCGTATACTGAGATCTCGATCCAGCCGATAACGCTATTCACGGTCATACGACAGTACAATGAGTCACTCTGCAGAAAAGCAGAGCCCGMTTGCATTCGGCCACAAGACCCAATTGCCGCAGTCTCAAAATCCGGCCCATACTTATGGGTTACTGGCGAAATTAGGTACACCCGCTGCCCAACCAAGTGCACATGCGGCTCCCCCTAAACCCGTGGAACAGACGACTCCAGGATTTTTTCAAACGAAACCTGCCCCTGCGGTCTGTCCGGCAAAGCCAGAATCCTCCCATCAAGCGCATAACCCCGCCGCTTCTCATCCCGCTCCAAGTGGCCCGAGTAAGGAAGCGGTCGAGAAGAAAACAATGAACRATCTCGAGGCGAAAGCCAAGAACATTACTTTGAACCTGAACCAGCAGCCCTTGGCGCCGTCCACTTYAGCAGGAACACAGAAACCTGCTCCGGTAGCTCACCCGGCTCCAAGTACGCCTCAAGCGACAAAACCAAAGGTCACGGAGACTCAAGAAGGGACGAGGCCAAACATGTTCGGCTTACCGGAGCCAGCGCCATCCGCAAGAGTCGTGTCTGGCGGCGAGAAAAGAAAGCCTGCTGAGTTGACCCGTGAGTCAGCCAATGGTGAGTCTTCGGATGAAGCCACGACCTCATCGAGCACACTGGCGTCCACCGCCACTGACTCTCTGAAGGACGAACCCAAATCCTTTGCTCTCTCTGCTCCGCAGAGTCTTCTCACTGTCCCTGCCAAGAGATTCCTGACCAGTTTGAAGCCCGTCAATGTGGAACATTTGTCAACCATGCTCTCCTGTGAGCAAGCCAGAGAATTCTTCCCCTGGATTGGGCGCTTTCATCCGGAACACACAATTTTGTATCCCAGCCTCCCATACTTGGCCGTTGTATACAATGAGGTAGGCTCTTGGAACAGGGAGCAAATCTTGCTCATCGCTAGCAACGACGACCTTGAGGATCAGCTCAACTGGGAAGTGCGCGTTGCCTTGTGCTTTCGCAAAGACGATGCGGCTACGAGAACGGATCTTTTTGGCTGTTTAGACTCAATACCAAAGGAAGAAGCATTGGTCATAATTGGATTGCGCACCGCTGAAATAGCGCAGGAAATCGTTCTCGCTCCGTCTCCAAACTCGGACCTACGGGGCCTCAAGCATTCTACAATTGTAGAAAAGGTCTTGATTTGGATTGATGATGCCGCCAATGTTGTTGAAAAAAAGGTGAAGGAGGCGAACACGCGGTGTGATGAGATCCAGGCTCTCTGGCAAAGCACGGGGCTAAGCTCAAAAGACTTTTGGGCCAATTTGAACAAAAATGACCAAGAACTCATTATGGATTTGATGAAGGCGAGAGTCCTTCTTTGGCAGCTCGATACTATGAACACCTACTATCTGCCCTACACAGGACTCGTACATGTGAAGTTTGTCAAATGGTCGCCATCTCTCAAAGAGACCGTGGATTCCCATCCGTTGACGGAAATCGCACCGAACTATAACACATTCGCAACGTGGAATTCTGGTAGCAGTACCTTGTTCTCTGGTCAGTACGAAAATCTTCGCAAGTTTTTAGATTGCGTTGATCTCATTGTTGAGGTAGACAAAAGACCAAGGCCCATCATGTTGAATTCACTCGAGCGCCCAGAGTGGTTCGTACCATTCGAAMTTTTGTTCCTGCACACCCAGGAGACCCAGGTCGGACAGTATATGAAATCTATGGTTGGTACGTTTGGTGCATTTCACTTCTTGAGCCTGCCCAACCCAATCAACAGACGCAAGTCATTTTACTCGATTGAAGGCATAATGTCTCACGCGGGTGCGGCGCAACCAAAAGGAGCGTTCTTGCCTGAGACTGTGACTTTGACTATGAGCAAGTACGCAGATTGTTGTGTTTGGTGTCATGCGCCAGGATTAGCCCGTGAAAAGTGCACTTCGGGGTCGTCTTTGACAACACGACTGAAGAAGTAAGGTGCAGGTGAAGTCAGAATAACTAAGTAACGAGATCATTTATTTGATGTCCACTGCTTGGTAAAAGTTTGCATGACTACATCCATCTTACAATAAACGCGTCCTGAGACAAATACCCCTGTTCATTTCAAGCTCGGTAGAGGCCTCCTGTTACATTTAAGTCCAGTCGAAGATCATGTAGACCGGCTCAAGAGGATGCGATTTAAATCGAGTCTAAGCGATAAGGTCTATGCACCCCAAAAACTTTTCACTTGAATATCACGGTGACGAGTTTCCATAGAATCTTGAAGAAGATGAAAACAGGCTTGAGTATGTTGACACCAATCCACACCAAGCGGAGTAAGACAACAATGCTATTTTCCAAGGCACAATAGAGAAACGTGTGGTTGCCGATATCGTATATGCGGGTGGATTCGTCGACAATGGCAGAGTTGCCTATTACACCACTAAAAAGGGACCGATTGAGGCGTTCCAAACGCTCATTGGTCTTTCTCAACTCCATGATTAGCGAGGTGTTCAATTCGCCGTACGAGCGGTCGGTAGCACTCAATAGATTATCGATTTTCACAGCACATTCGTCGTTGGCGAGATGTGTGATGCTCTTTGCTTCTTCAATGAAGCCCTTGTATAAGTTTTCCCGTGCAGGCAAGAGCCCTGTGTGCACCTGATTGATAGACCTTAGCAAATGGCGTGTATCCTCCTGCAAAAGCATGTCTAGTCTATTGCTTGTGGACTCTAATAGTTGGGGGTACACAGCTTCCAAAAAGTGACATTCCAAGAACGAGGCAGCGTTCAAATACTCAAGGGCCCTCGCTGTGGCCCGAAGCTGTGTCTCGTCCGGGTAAGTGCTTTGCTGTAGAGGGCCAGCCTCCACGCTGCTGGAGCTTGTGGTTCCCGGCGACCGCTCCAAATGCTGCACCAGCAACTTCAGGTGTGCGGAGCCGAAATAAATATTGTTGACCTTTTCGACTGTTTCGCTGGGCTCACCGTTTTTCCCGTTGGTGTGTTTGGTTTCATCCTCCTCTAGAACATCCAAGTTCAGTTGCTGCGAAGAGTTGCCATCGCCAATGATGATTTGTGGCGGCGGRWAGTTTCTCTCGTGGAAGTTCACGTTCGATGTATTATCTCCGGAACCGTTCTTCTCAATGTCTCCGCCAAASACAAACTGGTACAGCTGAGYAGTTTCGTCTGCCGAAAGCGATCTGTCCACACGGGCGATTCTTACTGCAGAGAGCCCATCCAAAGATTTCAGCGGCACGTGATACGGCTCGCCCAAGGCCCGAAGATCCACGGCAGACGTGCTCAGCAGACCGTATAGGCGTTTGGCTTTCTCCTTCCAGTTTTTACCGCGCAGCTCTTTTGCTCTCTCGAAGGGGATGTCTAGGAGGAAACTGTCGTCACGCTTCTCGCTATCCGAGTCGTTCCAAAGCTTGTCATGAAGCTTCTGCGATACGCGCAGGTGTTTGGGTGGAGTTTGCCTTTCTGCAGCGGCCTCAGGGAACCAAAGCCCGCCCTTGGCGTTTCTGAGCTCGGCCCAGTGTACTCTGCGCCAGGCAAAGTCGGCCACGAGCTCATTGAGATCGATTCCCCAGAGCATTTTCCATGGCTTGCCGCCCTGATGCCGGTGTGCCGAGAACGCATCACATGGGAGCGGGTTTGGGCTGGCGGGAGGCATTGGATGATGAAGCTTTTTACGGGTAACCCTGTTCCGGAGCACCTGGAGCGGGTTATAGCAACAGTCAAGGCCCGGATGTGCCTGCTGGTCCTGCWGCAGGGCCAAGGCGGTTCGTTCTAGCCACGAGTACCTCATTTCAAGCGTTTCCTTCACGATTTCGGCGCGACGCCTGACCGCGGGCAGAATGTGCACCGGGATGCCCTCCAGCAGCTTCAATACCTGCAGAGAGTCTTTGGCCAGCACGGAGTCAACCACGTTGTACTTTGCCTTGACAGATTTCGCTGACGTGAGAAATATGGCCGCCATTTGCTGGCTATCTTTGACACACAGATCTGCGGGGCCATAGTAGACCGAATTGGGGCCCGAGGTCGGGAAATCCACGCCAAAACCGAACCCGGCGTCATTTACAGACTTTTTCGCCTGAATAAGTTTGCGCCCTTCGTGATTCCTGGCGGGTTTGCTCCGTTTTAGAGGTCTTTGCCGCACGGAATGCTGGGTTTCGGGCGTTAACGATGCGATGCGTAATTGTTTGAGCGGGCCTGGCAGCGACACTTCCGACTGGTCGGAAAAGCTGGCCGAGTAGCGCGGATATGGCTCAGGGGTCTCGCAGTCGGCCATGACCGGGAATTTTGCGTGTGTGTGCTTTGSTTMWTTATCGAAAAGCAAAGTTGTTCCGTGGCCTAGGTCAGACTGATCTACTGCATGCCATCTGGGGCCGGGGCGATTGCCTATCGCGGCGCGGGTGCGGAACAGGGCCATGGGCCAGGTCAAAGAGGACTCAGGAGGGCGCAAATAGAAAGGTTGCTTTTCAGCGAGAGTATAAATATGCATGCACGCTTTTGAAATATACCAGATGCTAAGCTAAGCATCTATAATAGGCCTGGTGTATCCTGAAAAATGTGGCCCTCTCTCTCGGTCTACCTTCGCAGAACAGAGCAGGTCTCAGTGGCTCGCTCCAAGTCTTGAGTTAAGCATACCTGTAGTGTATAGTCTTACGCATACAAGATACTTATAAAAGCAAAATAACAGAAACTGATGAAAACAAGTAAGGAGGTAATAAGAAACATGAATCAAATGCGACCCTTGATAAACTTTGTTTAAAAGATACATACTATAGTTAATTATGCTCGTGCTTTTTAGGGCCTGTATTGGAATTGGGCCCCCAGGCGCCCGCGCGTGGCTCACGCAACATGATGGGGCCAGATCTCCAATCGGTTTCGATTTCAGGTAATCTATAGGCCCAGTCAATTCCACATATACAGTTTAAAAAATGTCAGACAACGACGGCATTCATTTTGTGAAGAACGAAATAGAATTCAATCGGATTCTCGCTTCGAAAAAATACCTCGTGGCGAACTTCACCGCGTCGTGGTGTGGGCCCTGCCAGGCGTCGAAGCCGGCCGTGGACAGCTTGTATGAGGACGCCAAATATAAGAAAATCGAGATTGTGAGGATCGATTTGGACGATTGCCAAGCGATTGCGCGTAAATACAACATCACATCAGTTCCGACCTTCTTGTTTTTTGAAAATCAAAAGGAGATCGACCGTTTAAAGGGCTTCACCCCACAGTTCAAGACAGCGTTGGATAAGTTGAGTGAAAAAGCCGCTGCCGACTCTTCGGTTGTGGATAGGACTAATCAGGAAAGTAGCTCTGCTGGAGGTTACATCAAAGAGATTGCAAGTTTCATCCCAAAAGGGTTTGAGGTGGTGAATGACGCGATCCATTTTGGCGAGACCGTGGCGTTGAACGTTATGCCTTTGTATAAGAAAAGCAACGAAGCCAAGCTGGTATTGAAACCACTGAGTGAGAATGTCACTGTTTACACCGACGCAGACTCGCAGGCGTTATTTTTCGTGCCGTTGAATCATATATGTAAGGTATATTCTATTCTTGTGAAGGTGGCGAAACTTGAGGCGCTGGAAGAAACAGAATTGGATGCGGATGAAATCACCGAAGAGTCTCAAGCACCTAACTTGGTGAAAGTATGGGCCAATAAGCCAGCTGTTCTTTCATTTGAGGACTGCACCGCGTCTGATGCACTTCACGAGGAGCGCTTATCCGAGAATCTCGAGCCTGGCTGGCATGAGATCAAGCTCAAGTACGTGAGGTTCCAAAATGTGCAAAACTTGAACATATTCGTGGACGGCGCCGACGAGGATAGCCATACAATCATTGAAAAGATTGTGATTATAGGTCTCACTGGCGAGAGCACAGAGCATACGGCGATTCAGCAAGAAGAGGAATAAAACTCGTGAAATGGGCGTGCTGCCATAATAGATGCTAATAAGTCTTATTTTGATGCAGATATACATGTCTGTTTTGGGATGTGTTCACTCTTGTGAAGAGTTCACAATACAGACCCACAGAGCCGTTGCGAACCCCAAAAGTTTGCGTGTCAATGTATAGCAAGTGTGTACTAGTTTGTATCTTGATTCATTGATCGAAAACCGAGTCTGCAATTAACTGGGGAAATAAACCACCCTTTGCTTTTTGAACAAAGACTTTTGTGTCGTCATCTTCTTGTTCCTCACATGACGCCGATGTTTTGTGGGGCTCATTGAAGCCAAATTTTTGAGAAAAGCGTTTTTTGTGCATTATTATCCTGACATTTCGCGTGACTATATATCAAAGAATTCATTCAAGTTGTTATCGTGAGGAATTATGTCTGGCCTTTTTGTCGATCCTTCAAAAATCGAAGACAAAAAGTCAGAAAATGAGTTGATTCATCATTACTGTTGGCCGAATCTATGACATCAGTGGCATCATAGCCAAGAAGCGAGGAATGAACAGGTATTGAAAGAAGTGATTTCTCACTTTCTTCTTTTGTTTCTACAAAAAGCATCGTATGGAGCAGTGCTTTAGGATGTTCACTTGAAAGAATGCAAAAGTTTTTGAAAGCTGCAAAATGTTGCAACTTTGTCATGTCAGGTGACATCCTCGGAACGAATGACCAGTGAGGCTCGCCGCGGTAACCGGCTTAACCCCGGAACAGAGATCTGCATCGAAACCATGGCTTTAACGGTACACTAAAGACTCCAAAGACTGACTTATATCAAAAGTTTCAAAAAAGCAAATTTATCATGAATCATTTTACATATCAGTACTAATTCAAGATAAATTCAAAATGGATATCATGATTGACCTTGACGTGTTTGGGATTAATATTCTACTTAATAAAGTTCCATGCAAGTTGTTGGCGCGGCCCGCTCGGGAGTCAGGACGGACGCACGCCCAACTGGCTCGCCACCCCGGTTCTTCAATTGTTGGGTCACGTGACACACCATGAAAGGCAGCGGCCTCACGCACATTCCGCCACTTGCAAATTATCACGGCCGAGGCCATCTTAGCCAAAACCCCACCTTCTTTCTGCTCAGACTGAAGAGCCACATAACCCTTGATTTTTTCCTTTGCTGCGTTTTTGAAAAGTCGATCTCGAGAAAAACCTGCTAGTACAATTGCACTCGATACAACCAGATCTTCAGCAAAACGAAGGCCACTTAGAATAGATCGCTAGAGAAGGCATTCGAAGAAGACCAAAAAAAAGTCACACATATCATGAATTCTCGCTCGCTTTGCCGAGGCGTGTATTTTAGCCGCCAGCTTGCGCTTGGCCGCACAGTCCGTCTGCCCATGCGTTCCGCCGTGGCGATATTTCACGTGGGCCCGAAGCACACATACCGCCATGTCAGGTTCAACTCGACGAAACAAGCCGCAGAAAAAGATGGCCAGCTCGAGGATCTCTCGAAAAAAGTAGCGCCGCTGCAGAATGTGAAGCCTACAGAGTTGACGCAAGACACCGCGGCACAGGAGTTGGTAGCGCAGGGCCAGAAACCCACAGAGGCCGTTTTGCCGAAGAAAACCATCTGGGAAAAAGTCAAGCACGAGGTGGCGCACTACTGGGCCGGTACTAAGTTGTTGGGCTATGAAATCAAGGTATCTACCAAATTGTTATTCAAGATGGCGTCGGGTTATGGGCTTTCCAGAAGAGAAAGCAACCAGTTACAGAGAACTATAGTCGATGTGGCGCGCTTGATTCCGTTCTCGATGTTCCTCATTGTACCCTTTGCCGAGTTGCTTTTGCCCGTGGCATTGAAAATCTTCCCCAACTTGTTACCTTCGACCTACGAGTCGTCTTCCGACGTGAAGAAGAAGAGGGCTCGGTTGTCGAAAGCACGCGCCAACGCTTCCGAATTCATCAAGCAAACCATGGAGGAATCGGGACTTAAGTTGCTGAAGAAAATTTCCGACAAGGAAAGAGAGGCGTTCGTGTCGTTTTTCCACACGATTTCCATGGGTAAGACCCCGGACAGAGAGCATCTTATCAAGGTGGCTAGAATGTTCAAGAATGACCAGGTTTTGGACAATTTGTCGCGTCACCAGTTGATGGCTATGACCAAATACATGTCGCTCCGTCCGTTCGGCACAGACTCGATCTTGCGTTACCAGATCAGACACCGTTTGTTGACGATTATCAAGGACGATAAGGCCATTGACTACGAAGGCGTCGAGTCTTTGACAGTGCCTGAATTGCAACTTGCGTGCTCGCAGAGAGGTATCAAGACCCAGGACGTGTCTCCCGGCCGTTTGAGAGAGGATTTGGAGACGTGGTTGGACTTGCGTTTGAGACAAAAGATCCCTTCCACTCTTTTGATTCTCTCTTCGGCGTACACCTATGGTGAGCACACGCAGGGCATTGAGACTTACTACGACGCGTTATTGGCTGTATTGTCGTCGATTCCAGACGAGGTGTACAACGTGGCGAAGTTGGAGTTGTCTGATGACTCCAAATTGAAGTTGGATATCTTGAAGGAGCAGGATGAGATGATCAACGAAGAAAATATCAGAGAAAAAGATACAGTCAACCACATCAAGGATAACATCAAGTTGGACGAATATGAGGAGACTGCCACTGAGGGCATGAAAATTGAGGAAGACGACGACAAGAGTGCTAGCACGGAGAAGACTGAGCAAAAGATAGAAGAGAAAAAGTAGAGTGGATTCTGTGCGGTTTTTGTTCTTCCAGAATTGAACCCTGCGTTGATTCTCCATGGCCGCTTAAAACACACCTAAATATATCCTTTTCACCTGTACGTACATAGCTATTTTCACAAGATAATATTTATTGGAAAGCAACAGGTGTGAGGATGGCTAGCGAAACCAAGAAGGGACATTTGAGGGTGCAAATGAAATCCTGTCAAAATCAAAACCAGTCTGAAAATTATCCCGTACTGCCGCGAAGAATGTAAACATTGCCAAAAGTCATGTTTAGTTTCCGCTTCACCACTTGTGATCTTCCACGAGTCATCTTCCAATTCAGCGAAACGAGGAAAAAGTGTTTAATTACAAAAAAAAGAACTAAAAAAAAAAACAGGCTTGTTCATTAAATTACATTGATGCTATTTGACTATTTGACTATTTGACCTTGCACCGAAATTAGTTCTTACCAGTAGAGCCAAAGCCACCCTCGCCTCTGTCGGTGTTGTCCAAGTCCTCCTTCGTGATGACGTTAATGTCGGCATTGATGATCAGCTCCAACACCAACTGGGCAATTCTGTCACCCTTTTTGATTTCGAAATCGTTTTTCGCGTGGTTGAAAAGAACAACCTTGACCTCACCTCTGTAGTCGGCATCAATGACACCAGCACCAGTGGAGATGCCATGTTTCACAGCGAGCCCAGATCTGGGAGCCACACGACCATATGTGCCGATGGGAACGATGATCGTAAGGTCTGTGGCGACTAATCCCTGGCCCTGGGCGGGAATTATGGCGTCTTCAGACAGGTAGAGGTCGTAGCCGGCCGCCAATGCAGACCCTTTGGTGGGCACAGTGGCATTTTCTGAGCGAAGGAAAACTTTGAGTTCATCAGAGGCTTTGAGCTTTTTTTCAACAGACATGTTTGATTTAGTAATGATGTGGACTGTTTCTTGAATGGAAGGGGGAAAAAAAAATGGTTGGGTGTAAAATTTGGATTGGTGTATGAAAAATATCGACGCGACGCGGTCTGCATGGCCCGTGAGACGCGGTTGCAACGCGTAGTGTGGTGTGGATTGGAATAAGATCAGTTATTTTCCGTAATTGGTTTAAACGAGAAGGTGAAATATTTTCTTTTTTTATAGATATTGTTTTAAGAAACTGTTTATTCAAACAAAACTTTGGTATTGAGGTAAATGCCCTGAATATGCCTAAAACTCTAGCCTACACTGTGACGGGGCAAAGCCTGACGAAAGTGCTGGTGTGGCCGAGAGCCTGAGAGCCTGAGACTTAAGAGCGCACCGTCTGAAAAGGCTGAACAACCGTAAAACGTATTTTCTGAGTGGCTACTTTAATAGGTTATACTGTTCCAAATAGATGAGCACTTTTTCTGTCAGGCTCAATTTGTCTTCAAAGATTGTCGCCACGGGAGGCAACACACCCTGTAACTCACTAAACAAACCACCCCAAAAGGCCAAAAGACGCCGCAGTCGCTCAATAATCTCCATATACCCCGGTGTAGTTGGGTCCGGAATGCCATGCAGGTTGAAAAGGCTCAAAAGCGTGAGATGAATGTACACGATCCACCTCACCAAACGAATTTCAATACTATTGTCGTGGTAAATACTAAGCACATTTGCCGTATCTTTCATCTCCGAATAAAAATATGCAGCAAAATTGAGCTGCCTTGTCAAGTTCACGGAGATCGGAATTTCCAGGATCCTCTCGATGACATTGTCTAGATCTTCTTTCATGTAGTTCAGTACTTTCATGAATGCTTCCTTTCTGAATTCGCTGTTGTTGACAAATGATTTGAGGCGGTCAACAAACCACTCGAGTACGTTCGACACTGCAGCTCTTTCCTTGGAAAGAACAAGCCGCACATCCTTTGAGCCATCGTCTAACAAAGGAAAAAAATGGGTTTCGTCTCTTAAGATACTCTCTTTGAGCAAAGATTCGGCAGCTGGCCATTCTATTGTGTAGCTGGCTGTTTTGATTGAAACATTTGCGGGGCGGCAAAGAGCGACACGGCATGCAATGAATAGAAACGTGAAAGCTCGGACGTATAACATAATAATATCTTTTATTTCATGAAAAAGAGACGATAAACGGAACGAGCTAGACTGCCTTAATATATGAATGTAAACCTGAGGATTTTAGCATGCATGTACATGGTAAAGTCACGGCTCGGCTGTGTCTCTTTCGCTTTTTCCATTGTCACGGGGCGTAATTATCCAAAGTAGATTCTTCCTGTCAGACTATGCGATCACGCCTTGAAGTGCACGCCGGATTGAGTGACTTGGTAACAAATCTATAATTCAGTTTCTTCACGGAATGACCTCTGCGATTATATTAAGTTTGCTTGTACCTGCAGCGGATGCCAACACTTGCGGAAAGAAATGCATGTTCTTCCCCTTCCCCCCTGAAAATTTCACACGATGATTCTGTGATTCATTTTAATTTACTTTATCAAAATAGACGCCTCAAACAAGGTGTTCGAAACTTTTTTGACTTAAAGTTGGAAACTGCTTATCTGAAGTCTAGGAAATTCTGACTGCTAAAAGCAATGTATACGTGAACAGAATTTGTGATTATCATAATGGCTTTAGTTTTCGGTGTGATAGGATTAAACAAAACGAAAAAAAGGAAAAAAAAAAAAAAAAAATTCTATAAACAGAGATAGAGAGATTAGTCGCAGTCGTGTTTCTTTTGCCCAAACCCTGAATCGAAATCTTTACAGATTGTACCTCACATGAATCAATGAATTGCCCTACGCATGAGTAAGCTCTTAGAGGACGACAAATGATGTATCAACGTCACGGCTGTAAATCTAGGCTCCTGAGGCCAAAACACGAGTTGAGGAAGGTGCTTCGGGCTTATATGGTGCCTGAATGGCGTGATAAGGGTCCACAAAGCTTGATGTGAGCTTAGTTAGGTTTAAGTGGATCACGCCTTTGAACTATAAAGAAAAAGCAACTGCATAGTGGTGTTGAGTGAATTGGCTACGATAAAGAAAACGCCCAAAAATCACGACAAAAATCTAAAATTTTGCGTCTTAAGCGTCTTCATAAATGAAAGCCACTGCCATTCATCTGCTTAGCTTCCAGTGAGGCTACAAGCACGTCAGCGATTTTCTCCATCAAGAAAAAGAAACCCTGCCGAAACCCCGGCTTTTTGAATGCGCGGAAACGTGTCGTGAAAGTGTATTATGTGATATTAGACACTGATCTCAGCCATTGGGTCTTCACCTAACGACTCATAGAGCTTCACGTGAATGATTACAGGCACACCGTTATCAGAGTCCAAGTCAGTGCCCGTGCCGGCGCCCTGCGCCCGCAAAATGTACCGTTCCCGCTCGTGTAATCGTAGTCCTTTGGGAGATATGGTGGACTGGAGGAAAATGCTCTGGTAGATAATCAATTGTAGAATTAGAATGACCACATCCAAGAACAAAAGTCCACAGAAGCCCAACTTCCAGAGCCGAAGCCACCATGGGTCCGAGACCGAGTAGTTTCGTGGAAGTGTTTCCCCGACAAACGAGATGAAGTACCACAGACCGTACTCTAGCAAGTAAAGATTGCCCTCATTCGCCACGGGCTGCAAATAGAGCACCACTAAGAGCGTGTGGTACACAACACATGCCAAGAATTTCCACAATATCAAGTGGTGTGTCCTTCCAACAATAAACTTGACAATTTTACGTCTGTCAAAGGTAAGCCCCGCGGCCTGGAAATGCTGTTCCTGAGAGTTCAAATGTTCGGCGAATATCTGGCGCTCGCTCTCAGGACCTGTGGCGATGAATTTCCTGGCGTGTAGCAGAAAGGAGACCAAGAAATGAGCGATTGCGGGCGGCATGCATGAGCCATGGGTATACTTCAAAAACTGGAACCCTATCACAAAATACGTGAGCGCATCAAGCTGCCCGATTAGGTGTTTCTGTGCGGTGGTTCTGCAACCACCAAGTTCTCTGACGGCAAACAGCGCCTGTAGAGCATCGTCAACACTAAGTTCCAGCGTCAGCTGATGATACGACGTTGATGGCTGGCCCAGTATTGCGACGGCAAATGGATCTCGCGACTCGCTAGGGAACAGGCCCGGGATCACGTGCGGTAGCGACATCAGCATGTCTTTGACGAGCGTTACTCTGTAATTTCTTTTAAGATGGTTATTTTATGGCAAAAAATAGCCTGAAAGTCTGCGTGTGGTGGTTTGTGTTGGAGAGTGGACGCAAGACTTGTATGAGGTGCATGGGAATATGGGGCCGTTTAGTGAGGCCGTTTAATGGGGCCGCGCCGCGCTTGACCTGGCCTGGCTCCACTTTTTATCAGCTTACGTATATACTTCAGCATAGTCTACACATGGCACATTAAAACCAGATTGTTGCATGACTTTAGGGGTTTTGAGATAAATAGGAGCATTTCAAGAATATCTGGACTAAGTCTGCCATCAAAGTTTCTGTGAAGTGGATATTTGCATCGATTACATTTCTTGAGGGCCCTCTCAGGAGCGCACCGCGGAAGGAAGCTTCACAGCCTTCACTTGGCCAGTGGAAACGAGCTGATGCGTGGCCTGTTTAGATCTGCGTCTAATCAATCAATGAGTGTGAAACAGTCGGAACATCGAAGAGATTTCATAAAGTTTCAATAGTAATTGATTTAATGAAAGTTAGCACCCAGTTTCAAAAATATTCAGTACTACGAGACAAAATACCACGTGGTCACTTTATTTGAATGCAGACTTTATATAATTGTAGGCATATTTCAGATGAGCCCGTGCTCCTGCATTGGTGCGAGCCCGACGCGTCCGTCCACCTACACCGGGACACCTTCCAGGGCCGAGACTGAATGAAATCTTATTTTGAGCAACATCACCAAAATCGCTTACTTCCACGTTTATCATGGACATAACGGCTGAAAGTCAGAAACAGACTAAGCTTGATGCGTTTTTGCTCAAAAGAAATTCTGTAAATGCACTGCATGGTGCAAAAAGTCTAGGTGGTGAAAATCATGGTCCCAATCGGGTTGAAAGTCTCGAAAAGAGCGAACAAATCAGAGTCATGCAGAATGGTTTTGCCGCAAATGAGGAAAGTGATTCTAAACCTCCAAAAGAACCCCTTGAAAGCGCGAACTCAAACTTGCAATCAACAAACACGATTTCGGACGCATTGGGAGGGAACAATGCTATAGAGATCGGCAGCGTGAGTCCAGAACCGTGTCAAAGTTCACCTTTGAAACGTAAGTTTGATACTAGGATCGCAAGTGACAATGAGGCCACTCACACTATACCAGAAGCAGGTCCGTTGGAGAAACCAGACCCCAAGCGTTTGAAACCACAAGCTTCAAATGACAAAAACATTGAAATTACACCCGCACCGGCGGAAAACAAGGCTGAAACTGAAAAAACCAGTAGTTCTCAACTCAGTCAAGGTTTCACATCAGCGGCTACTGATACGCCCCTACTAGCTTCCGAGCCAGAGTCTGCAACACCAACCAGCGACCATCTGCAGCCTGAAAAGCTCACAAAAAGGCAAGAGGAGCGGCTTGCCAAACAAAAACTTCGAGAAGTCGAAAGGCTCGAAAGAGAGCGCAAAAAGGAGGAAGAGAGGAAGCAAAAGCAAGAAGAAAGGGAGAAAAAAGAGCTAGAAAGAAAGCAAAAGAGGGAAGCGTTGGAGAAAGAAAAGCAGGAAAAACGTGAACAAGAACAGCTTCGAAAAGAGCAACGCCGTCTTAAAATGGAAGAGGAGAAGAAGGCGAAGGAATTGGAAAGACTCGCCAAGGAGAAAGAACGGAAACAGAAGGAAGAAGAGCGAAGAAGAGCCGAGGAAGCAAAAGAGCGGAATCAGATGAAGATTTCCAATTTT
Organism: Metschnikowia sp. AWRI3582; assembly: GCA_002894445.1. Lineage (NCBI taxonomy): Eukaryota > Fungi > Ascomycota > Pichiomycetes > Serinales > Metschnikowiaceae > Metschnikowia > Metschnikowia sp. AWRI3582. Next base: position 10,575 of record LPNK01000122.1, on the reverse strand, counting down.
TTCACTGTGAAATCAGCAGCAAAGGAAAGGTCGTCCAGCTCTTCTCTGCTGACTGTAAATGCCGAGACGAAAGCAGCCCCAAAGCTGGACGTCGCAAATGACACGAAGGAGGTGTCGAGTCAGAACTCATACAGAGAAGATTTCCTACCCTTCTTTCAAAAAAGCAATGTATTGCTTGCATCGAATGCACTGCTCTCGCCAGATCTACTAGCCACAACTATGTCGAAATTTGATACAGAACTTGGCAACGACAAATGCAGCCCTGACATTTCGCATATTCTCAAGCCTCTTGAGGCAAAGCCGCCAAAAACTTTTACAAACTCGCAGCAGATGGTGGATGCGCTCAATTCGTCGCAGATGACAGAGTCAGCGTTATACGACTTGGTGCGCAACTTGCCCCCTATCAAGTATTTGCAGTTCTATGAAAATGCCAAGCCGCCGTATGTTGGCACGTGGTGTTCCGACAAACACATTGCGACGAAAATCCCGCCCGCCCGTCCCTTGGATTTGTCTGTGACCGGATTTGATTATAATTATGATTCTGACCTAGATTGGCAGGAGGGCGATGAAGGCGAGGAGGAAGATATCGACGATTTGGACGAAGGAGACGAGGAAGAAGAGGACGCAGAAGATGACGAGATGGAAGATTTTGTCGAGGCCAGCGAAACGAACAAACGCGGTCATATAGGTCCGCTCCAATCTGTATGTATATGGAACGACGGCACGCGGAACGAGCTATTTGACGGATTGAAGTATGAACGGCTACATTGGGATATTGAGTTCCCGATTGATCCCTTCAAAGACTACTGGTCGGTGAAAAAGGAGCCGAAAGAAGAAGAGTCACCAATCACGTCGGAAACAAAACAATCTTTTTCACTGCAACAAGTGCATATGGTTGTCCCAGTAAAACTCGCTCCTGAAAAGAGCCAGGCACCTAATGTGCTAACTCCGCAAAAACCCGTGATCAAAGATGAAAAAGTCGTGCAAAGCCTTGTTGACTTTATCAAGAAAAACAGTGACTTTTCGATCGGAACGTTATCTGAGTTGGCCAAGAAGGAGTTCAAAGTGTTTACGAAAAGCATTTTGAAACACACAATTCAGGAGATTGCCGTGTACAACAAAAAGAAAAGTCAGTGGGAGATCAAGGGAGAGAATCCAGGCCAGTGAATACTAATCGTTTGCGAGAGTGGATATCTCGATGAATCAACATATGACACTATGTGAATGCCATGCCCTCGATGATTCGGACATTGGGCTTGAGAGTGATATTTATTTAAATGATAATGAAAATGAAGAAAATGCTCTTCAGCAGATAAGATTACCCCTTAGTTTTTTGTTATCTAAGTACTAAAAAAAGTCTGTAGAATTGACTTGTCATTTATGCCTGCTGCATACATTCTTTCATGGCGCGAAGGCAAATAGACGTGTTTTCCTGCACTGCCATACATGTATAGAATCCGGGGAAACAAACTCCACTTTTTATACATTATTCAAAGTTTTTGGTCCATTTTGACAGAAGTCTGATTCTCAAGAGTTTTTCAGTGATTCCGATATACGAGAAGCAGGAATATATATGGGTGGAACAGAAATCGCCCAAAACTTAGACGCCTAACCATGACTGATCTGGCCCCACGAGAGTCCCCCGAATCATCGCTCCATTTCTATTCTACACAAATCCAGGCCCGGCACGAGGATCAAGAACACAAAGATGGAAAGGTATCGCAACTCCAGCGGTTCAAAAATGCCGTTGGCTCGCCCAAGGTCAAGGCACCCAAACCGGTGAAAGTGACCAAGCCCAAACGTAAATCCAACAAGAAATCAGGCACGCGACAGATCAACTCGATTAGCGCGTTTGTGCGAGAAACTCTAGGGGGTAAAAAGCCGCCGGATACGCAAAGCTTACTTGATAATTTTCTTGGGGATCAAAAGAAACTAGACGCGTTTCTTAGTGAGGTGGAACAGGCCACGGCCATGCCGCATTTGCTCTCGCGCCGGCCCCGGGGCCAGGACCTGGGCTTGTTCTCGAAAATTGAATGGAAAGATTTTCTGGAAAAGCTACGGCTCAAGTTTCCTGATCTTTCAAAGAACAACAAAAATTCTCTCAAATTGATAAGTAAACGACTAGAGAAGTTGAAGCGCCATGAACTGGATCTTGCCAACAGCCAGGACCTGAATGTGATCTGGTCACAGGCCTCGCGTCAGCCTAGCGGCGATCTCTCGAGAGAGGATCTCATTTGGCTATATGATTTGGATGATGATGCGTTGAACAATGAGAATAGTATAGACCACACAGAAAACGTGCCGGACTCGCCACTTTGCCTCACGCTCTCGCAGGTGGTGGACGATCCTAGTCAACCTGCTGGATACGGCGGCGACTCGGTATCGAAAGATGAGTCAACCAGCAAAGATATGACCGCTGAGGCGATAAGTGATGGGGAGCTAGATACTTCCTCTAGCAGATCCGAGACTTTTTCATTCATGTCTCAGAATACTCAGGATACCGACGACATTGTTTTGAATTCCGAGGCAGATATCGAGCCACTCTCTAAGAGTGATTACTTCCTGCTTCTATACTCCTCTGACTCCAAGGAAGAGAGCACAGATTCAGGCCCTGCCCCTTTGCAAAAGAGCATTTCGAAGCAGCCATGGCCACCAGAGCTTTCTGCAACCACATCCTTAGTTTTTGCAACAGCGCTGAAACTGCCACGAATAGGGGCTGTTCCTCCTATGCTGCCGGAAAACCCCTTACCCGAAAAGTCCGAAAATGTATTGATCGCAGATTCCCTTACACCCTCAAAGCTGCAAGCCCGCATTGCCTTTAACACACCCAGCTGTCTTCGCATCGACTCGTCCCCACTCATACAAAAGCAAAGAATTGACTCCTCCCCCTTATTTCAGAATAGTCCGTTCATCAAGAAGAATACAGTGAGCCAGGAAATCGGCGGCACCGAGGAAGATGTATTCATGTCAGCAAATGCACTGTTTGGCCGGCAAACACAGGGTCTGGTTCTCGATCCCTCTGACTCGGAGTCGCTTCAGTTTTCACCGCTTCGAGGAAAGGGTAAGACTGTAACACGAGATCGCATAGAAGTCGCGGGCAAAGTGGAGCTTGACCCGAGTCGGTCCTCAAAAGTGCAGCTCACGATTTTGCGTCAGGAGCAGCATCGCTCAGATGAGATTATACCAGATTCCGAGGATGACCCGGATGCCGAGTTGAGTATTATTGAGATCACTAAGAGCGATAACAGAAACACGTCCGTGCTACAGGTGCCCTCGAGCCCAGAATTCGAGCAAGTCCACCATCTGTGGGATAACCGAATATGACCAGTGTATTGCCGTTGGACTATGTATCTAATCTGCCTTTCTGAAAGCAACGAACAACACGTTTAAATGTAATGGCCTGAAAACCAAGGCGTCTGAATAAAAATCCATTCATGTGCGCTTTCAGAATCATATGTACTTCTTGTGGTCGGCGTCTATACCATCACTCAACAACTTTGTTTCACAGAAAAGCAAAAGCTTCACGCACACATATCCATTCAATGCAAGCCCGCCCACAATGATCATGAGATTACTGAACATGGACCCAAATCTATTCTGATAAAAAGCACTTACGGCCCACCAGACATGGTAGCAGTATACAAGAAAAAACGCCACTGTTAATCCCGTAAGCACCGAAGCTTTTGCTGCTCTGGCCTTTGAAATCCTTTCTTGTTTGCTTTGCCTTCTTATTTGTGCCATTTCGAGCGTGTTTTTATTTGATTTTTTCTTGTTTTTCCTGAGATGACATTTGAAAATCAGCTCCACCCCAGATCTTGGTTCATTGACTTGATCCTGCAGAGGGTCGCAAGCTAAAGTACATATTGGTAGGGCAAATGGGTAGGGAAAAGGGTACTAGGTCAATCAAATAACAAAAGGCAATTTAGATCTATATCAGTGCACGGAAACATTTTCTGCAAAAAAAAAGAATCATTGCAAATTTGGGTGATTGAGTTAGCGAATTGGGTGATCCATTTCACTTGAGAGTCTCAAGTGACAGATTGAAGCTGAAATTATATAGCATACGCGAATCACGGAGAAGGCCATTCTCTGCTGCCTCTGTCCCGTTCCAGGTGGCAATTATACCCACACAAATTAAAGTTTTAACCACAGAAATTTTTATTTTAGAAATCATCTTTATATATCTTACGCTCCAATGTAATTCACATCCATCAATAATATTCATACTTGTTACTCAAATAGAATCACATGGTTAGGTAGTTTGACCTGAACCGGCCGGCCGTATTCTGGCCGGGGCTGCTGCCGCGGCTCGGCTTTGTCAGGTGATTTCTCACCTCAGATCAACTGACGTAATTGCACAGACACAATAATTTGAAATATAACATAAAGAGAAAAACACATTTTTCATCATGGAGAAAGTCTACCAGGGCGACCCGGACCTTGCCGTAGAGCCTGCGTATTACTCCGGCGGCGTTCCCGTTTTTGAGCCCACCATGGCGCAATTCCGTGATTTCTACAAGTATAATAAGGCCATCAATGCATATGGCATGAAAAGTGGCATAGTCAAGGTCATTCCGCCCAGAGAGTGGCAGGCGGACCTAGAAGGAATGTACACGGACGAGAATCTCTCGAAAATCGTCATCAAAAACCCAATTGTGCAGAACATGAACGTCACTGCTGGGTATAAGGGAGTGTACTCGTGTCAGAACGTGGAAAGGCAAAGAAAGTACAATATTTCTCAATGGAAAGGCCTAGCACAACAGGCAAGCAACATGCCGCCGGCCCATAAGAACAACCGACGTGGCTCTTCGCCCGTGAAAGCCGAAATCAAGCACGATACCGAGCCCGAGGAGCGTGTGCACACCAGAAGACGTAGCAGAGCAAAGGAATCGCCAATAATCAACGATGTTCTTCGTGGAGACTTCAACATCGATGCTTCCGAATTTACGCATGAGAGATGTGATGAGTTGGAGCTGCTCTACTGGAAATCCTTGGGCTATGCTGAGCCCATGTATGGCGCAGACATGCTAGGATCATTATTCAGAGATAATATAGAGAGTTGGAACGTGGCGAAGCTTCCTAATTTGCTTGACCTAATGGACGAGAAACTCCCAGGCGTCAATGACGCATATTTGTATGCTGGGCTCTGGAAAGCCACGTTCTCCTGGCATTTGGAAGACCAGGACTTATACTCCATCAACTATTTGCACTTCGGCGCGCCCAAGCAGTGGTATCTGATCCCGCAGAGCCAGAACGGCAAGTTTTTCAGGCTCATGCTGGAAATCTTCAATGAGGACTATAAGAATTGCGCGGAATTCTTGCGCCACAAGACGTTTCTCGCGTCCCCTCAATTTCTTGAGAGGAACGGTATCAAATGCAACAAAATCGTGCACAGACAAGGCGAATTTATGATCACGTATCCCTATGGCTACCATGCAGGCTTCAATTACGGATACAACTTGGCAGAGTCAGTGAACTTTGCGTTGGATGATTGGTTTGAGTTTGCTAAAAAGACGCGAAAATGCGAGTGCATTGGCGACTCTGTGGGCATCAATCACGAACAAATATACTGCAAGTACAAGGGCATTCCTTATACAACTAGGGAGGAGATTCCAAAAGCCAAGGCCACTAAAAGAAGGGCGTCTAGCGACAACAGCCCAGATCAGACATCCAAGAATTCTGCAGGCGTATTGAAAAAACAGCGTGTCGCAGAGAAGCCGCCAAAGGCAAAGCCAAAGCCAGCTGATACGCAATGCATTTTGTGCCCCAAAGACTTGGCTCCAGAATGGCTTCGGTACAGAAATTTCCAGCTACTAGACACTGACCAAACAGATCCTCGCACAGGATCAACACTACAGGTGCACCGGATTTGTGCAGAAATGTTTTTGCCGCAAGTTTCCATTTCACCTTCCTCGGATGATTCCAAAATAGACATTGTCACCGGCATCGATAATATCGCCCGGCCTTACCGCACCCTCAAGTGCCTTGGCTGCCACACGCCAAACCGCCACCAAACGTCTTCAAAGACCGTCTCCCGTGGCGCATGTTTCCAGTGCTCGGTTGCAAAATGCGTCAAGTCATACCATGCCACGTGTGCTCTCACACTGGGATTTCTCTTTGGCAAAAACTCCTGCAAAACCCACAGACCGTCACTTTCGAAGTACTATGATCGTGGGAACGCGACCCTTCATGAAAGGCTAAGTCGTGTGCCAGAATCTTCGTTGCTACAGTATACTCGCCAGGGACCGGGCCGAAGGCATACAGGGGAAGTGCGCTGTGGCCTCGTGGTCAAAAATGACCCTGATGTGCAATCGTTTGAAATCGCGTCCTTTCCGGACTTCACTGACACTCACACAGTACATTATGATGACGTCGTGTTTGGCGACGCGGATGAGCCGGACAATCTGGAGTTTTTCGCCATGGTACAGGCCGAGAGATCGACCCTTCCACCCAAATCTGAGCCCGCAAAAGACGATCCCAGCCCGCCTCCTATAGAGGTCAGTCCCGAGCCGCCTGTTCTTATGAACAGCGCAACGGCACACACTTATGACTTTTCAGAAAGTAACTACAGCTTTGCGGGAAAGTTTCCGCGGATCTCAGAACTAGACAGTCTGCAWAAAGAGTATGTGTTCGTGAACGAATACCCGGGAGGTCCGCCCGCCGCAATGGGCGTGGACTATACCCTGCGTCAGCTCGTGTCTGATGCTATGTGAATGCAGCACAACTTAAGCGCGAGATGATGAACGAGTGTATTTATCTTTAGACATTTTCGGGGCAAAGTTCGATTTTAAATTGGATCTTTTGCAGCCCTCATTTAGCTTGTTAACGAATTTACGATTGTATTATGGTTTTTGCCACTCTTCCAAGTAACTTGGTGTTCAGTAGTTCGATATCGAAGTCTGAAGAATCAAGCAAAAGTTCGCGACTGYCCKGGGCAGATATTCGCACCGACTCTGGCGTTTTCAGCACTTACTCATATGGCTCATATATGGTTCGTAGGCCGAGAAAGACCGCCCATGTACTTGAGGATGAAAGCTTGAGCGAAGAKATCGATGAAGTTTCGGTAGAAATACCAGAGCCAAAAAAAGAATCGAAAAAACGACGCCACGAGGAAATACCTTGGGTCACTAAATACGAGCCTAGCACAGTGCTGGAAGTGAGCATTAACCCAAGAAAAGTGAAGGAAGTGAGAGAGGTTTTCGGGAAACTTGCAGATAAATCCTCGAATTGTCGGCTCTTGGTGCTTTCAGGCCCATCTGGGTGCTCCAAATCGACACTAGCCAAATGTTTGGCGAAGGAATACTTYCCATCTGATGGCACTGCACATGGCTATGTTGAATATTTGGACTCATCATTGACCGATGTGAATCAGGCACAGCATTTTCGTGAGTTCATGGACGGATGCAGGTACCTTGTGGGTAGTAACAGGAAGGTTGTGTTGATTGAGGATCTTCCAAACGTGTTTCACGAGGATACCTTGTWYTCTTTGAGGGACTGTTTGAGAAGCTGGATTTTCAGCGCCAACGAGATCGRRCTACCGCCGGTMGTGCTTTGTTTGACCGAAGTCGAAATCGTGGGCGATCATGGCCAGCGTGGATTCTATAATATCGAAAACTGCTTGACTGTGGAAACAGTGCTAGGGCGAGACCTTTTGAATGCAGGTTGTTCTTCGGGGCTCATTCGCCGGGTGAAATTTCTCCCCGTAGCGAAAACGTACATCAARAAACTGCTYCAGCGGATTCTCAGTGCCGAGAAAGGTCTTTCACAAACGGCGAAATCCTCAGAGTTTCTCAATCAGCTTTACGAGTCTGGCGACATACGCTCCCTGATCAGTAATCTTGAGTTCATGAGTAGGAGCAGCCAAGGTCCCGGATTTTCTGGCTTTTTCCGGGAGCTGCAAATCTCTCTCTTTCATGCTGCTGGAAAAGTCATCCACTCGAGCTCGAAGACCCGTGACGGCAACATCGACAGCGAATATGGCCTGGACTACGAATCTGTGAAAATGGTGGTGGACAACTATCATAATACGGGATTACTACATTTGGCGCTTCTCGAAAACTACCAGATCTATAATGGCCTGCAATTTGACATTAATATAGCCGCCACAATCGTCGACAATCTTAGTCTTCACGATACGTTCACGTCGCCTGAGGCCGCGCAAGATTTTGCTATCCGCGCAACAAGACACGAGTTGGCAAAAGTGCCTGTGAAATCCAGCAGGACACTACCTATGAAATTCCCCAGGCAGTTCAAAATGGTCAGGGAGGCCAATAAAGTTCGATTTGAGGTTGCAAACTATGTGCGGTATTTGGGTGGCATGGGTCTACTGTTTTCCGATGCGAACTTGATTGACGGGTATTATGTGCCCAGAATCATGAATTCTGCGAAACACCAGCGGCTTTTTGGTAGAAAACAATTTACCTATAATCGGATTGGTGGCTCGTTCCGTGAGATCTATGCGGACGAAGACTTACCTGTTATGGAGAATGAGAATGAGGCCGCGCAGAGCGTGAAAGATCAGTTTCTGGAGGATATTAGAAAGGCAATCCAGGAAGAACACGAGCACGCAAACTCTGATCTGGAGGAATCGGATGCTATTGAGGAATCCACCGATGAAGATCCAGATGATTTGAACGATACATTGGACGACCAAATACTCAGTATTTCCACACAAACACAGAGCATGAAAGATAAGCCAAGCATGGTGGTTTTACCAAAGACCCCACTACTGAATCACAGCACTAATTCCGGGCATAACGGTCGTCAGGAAGACACCGACGACGAGTTTCTGGACGACCCGGAGCTAGCGTTTTTGGTGTCGCAGGGGAAATTATAGCATTGCATTTAAAAGGGCACATAATACAGCATACAAGATAAAAGAGGTTTCATTACATAGTACATTTAAATATATTTAGAGAGTAGTTAGTTGGCAACGGCATTGGCGAAGAAATCGGGATCCTCCTCGAGCAGTTCCTTGATGATATCCAATCCACCTTGGAATTCGCCATTGATGTATAGTTGAGGGAACGTGGGCCAATCAGAGAACGCCTTCAACCCCTGTCTCACCGCATCGTCCTTCAAGATATCAAAGAATCCGAATCTGACCTGGTTCTCTCGTAAAATCGCCACGATCTGGCGCGAGAAGCCGCACTGTGGCGCAGATGGAGCGCCTTTCATGAAAAGCATAACTGGCGCGGCAGAAGTGAGTTTTTTCAATCTCTCCTGAAGCTCTTCGGGAGACTGTTCCTCCTTTTCCTTCTGCGGGGCCGGCGCGTTTGCGACAGGGGCGTTTTCGGTGGGTTTTGCAGCACTGGCGGCGCCTCCAAACTGTTTCAACGCAGCGATAAATTCCTTCGGGTCAGCGCCGCTCAACTCCTTGAGAATCGTCTGGTTGCGCGTCAAAATGATATATGGCACAGCAGACACCTCAAAAAGCTCGCTAATATCCAGCTGGTCGTCAGCATTAATTGAAAGAAAAGTCACTTCTGGGTTAGCCTGAGCCAATGTTTTCATCACCAGATTCATGGTCTGACAGGGGGCCGCCCATGGCGTGTGGAAGTAGAGTGCAACCAACCGCGTTGGGTCCAGCGTGGTAAGGTCAGTGAGCTGTGTCTCTGACGTGATTTCGATAACAGACATTCTTGTTTGTGGTAAATAAATGTGCACTTTTGTATATTTTATGTAAGAACGATGGCTTGGCCGGGGTCACGTGAGGCTGTCGGTACCGTCGTAGAAGTGTGGCCGCGAGGGCGATTGAGGCACGGGTGTGGAATGTTCGGAGCGGAATTGGCTACTGACATGCTCTTACGACAGCGAGTGGCGTCCAAGCCAATGGTCATATGTGCGGATTGGCTGTGTTTTTGGCAAATTTTTGCTCTTCGACTTTGCTTCTGATGGCTGAAAGCTATAAGCTTGAAATGCTAAGGAGATTTAGTATTAAAAGCCAATGTAGCTTATGGTGATAAGTCATGGCACGCGTTAGCCATGTATGAATGAGATGTCCGAATCTAGCATTCCTGAGCCACTTCCACATGGCGCTCGAGAAATGTCTCCGGCCTAAATTTGTTTACATTTGCCGTAAGTATTTGAACCGTTCGGTTAAATTATATACTTTCGGCGATTATGCGGAAAAGACATTATTTGTCTTCTCTGGCAAGAAAGAACTTCCCAAAAATTAGTTGCCGCCGCCCAAACAGTAATGGAAGGCGGGCTGGCAACATTATGGCCACTTTTATTATTCAAACACAACTATTTCTTCGCGGACTACCTCTAAATAGCAAAGTGTTTTTAAAACGAAAAATTTCAGTTTCGAAAGAAAAGTGTTTAGATTTACTGAGCCTTCCTAGGTGTGAGCTTTTCTGATGGCAATTTAATGAATTATTCTTCGATTTCAACCTTTTTACGAAAATACAATTCGGGAAAAAGTCATCATAATAAAGCCAATTGGATTTTGTTGGTTGGAAACAAAAATGCTCCATTAAACATCACGGTCTGGAGACTACCGGATAGCCTGGCTTTCAAAAAGCAAAATCCACCGACTCTGGTCTTGTGTGCTGTCACCTGACGCAAGAAGCG